>QUWJ01000741.1:0-47261 GCA_003430845.1 Xanthoceras sorbifolium
TTAATATCACTGTTTTTAATTTATTTTCTTATACATATATATTACATTCGTTGTTCACATTAACGTTCCATTGCTAGTAAAAATTCACGCACTCAGTTTGGCTTTGTTATGGTTTATCAGCTTCATGTTTACTACTTTCAAGCAAATGACAAAGAAAACCAGAGGTCAAGTCTTGCTGCAGACCAAAGAACATCTCCACATATCGGTGGGAGCTCAAAGTATCCATGATAAAGGAATGTCTTTCTCTTGATTTCTAGTATCAGTGTTTTTGTTGTAGAGAAATAAAGAGACCGCTTAAGTAAGAAAAGACTTGAATGGATTTGGGCAGTACAATATTTTATTGTGTTATCAAAGAACTATTTTATATTGTTGTTAATATTGTTCCTCTTATGTAGAAGCGAAATATTTTTTCTGTGATTGCATTGAGAAGGCAACAAATTTTGATTTTCCAGTTTAAAAACTCCATCTTTGGACTTTCTGACAATGATTTTCATACAAACAAGATCCTACCTAGGAATGACAATTGGGGAAATGGATGAATATGTGTTCCCCATCCGCATCCCTATTCTCTAACCCCTTCCTCATTCCCACCCCATCCTTATTTAGGGGAAATGGTGATGGGAAATGAACCATCCCCATAAATGGTGATGGGACCTATCCCCATATTCATCCTCATTTATGAAGGATTTTTCTCCAAATGGAGTGGAGATTCGGAGATTTAGGGTCCATGGGGAAAATAACAAACTCTAATTCTACCAAATAGTCTTCTGGTCTAAAGTTGGATTTATCTTTAAGGATAATTCTGTTATACTTTATATGTTTGTTCTCCAATTATTTTGGATTTAGTCTAAACACATACGCTTGATAGTAGCTTTAGAGTCGTAGTCCCCTTTAAAATACTTTTAATAACTAAAATGGATCCAGAATGATCTTAAAATGCCTAACCATATCTTAGCAAATCAGTGTAGAATGGCTGACTCTAGCATGGCCTGATTGACATTAGAAAATGTACATATGTATGTATTTCACTGTTAAACGACAATTTGAGTGTGAGAAAACCACTGCAATGGTAATAAGTAATCAAAATACGGTCTAATAAGTTGTAAACTTATAAAACTAAAATATTCTATATAAACTTATAACTCCAATTTTGGAGTTAACAATCTAGGAAATTAGAACTGTAAATTTGGAACTTCCGTCTACCTTTGGATTCTTTCTACTGATAGCATGGTGTTTTTCTTTGATGTTTTATAGACCTACTTGCTAGGCTGCTCCTGTAGGTAAAGTGTATTTTTCATTTTTTTTTAGGTATTAAATTTTGAAATCTAGTTAGTGAAATATTGGTTAGTGAAATATTTGTTGTGAAATGTTGGTTAATGAAATAAATATTTATTAGAGGGTTTAAAATAAATTTGCCATTTCAGAGATGGCTAATGTAAGGACCAAAAATTGTCCAAACCCAAAAGGATTCAAGCCTACATAAACCCCAATCCAACGTCATGTCCATAAACACTTATGGGCCCAATACCTTGGCAAAACCAACAAGGATCCATAAAAGCAGCCCACATGAAGAAGACTTCGTTCGACTAAGGACAAGGTTGTTCGATCACCTCACCTAATGCCAAAGGTGTTGTCCAATTCCTTAAGGTAATGTTCAACACAGTACCTCGACCACACATATGGATCGACCATGTCGCTCGACCAAGTACCTTGGTCTCGGCATGACACCTTGAGTCATGAAACCAGCCATCGAGATATCCTCGTCGTTCGACCATGAGGCTAGATGAGTGGTCGCTCAACTATCTTATAAAGGTTCCTACCTATGAAAGGTCGTCGTTTGACCACGTACACCCTATACTCCGTAGACTAACATTTGGTCAAGACTACCAAGTCAAACCTTATCAGACTTTGAATTCAAAGTCGGATAGAACCGGGTTAAGGAGGTAATCACATCTTTCTTGATTCGTGCCACAAAATCAGGGATGATGATCCAACCACCAACAGGTAAATCACCCCTATATAAGCCAACCCTCACTCAGAGTGAGGGTTCACAAAAGTCTTTGGACTTACACTCTCAAGCACTCAGAGCTCTCAATCGTCTTTTGCCGTTCTGGCAACACTGTCTTTGAGGACCACCGTCCACGAACGATCTCCAGCAACCAGCCATTGCCCTTCACGACTGATTCCGACCACCTCCATTCGACCTCCGCCATCTACTATTCCCGATCAGAAAATACAATTTCTTGCTTATTCATTATCTCTTTTCTATTTACGATAATCACACTAACTTGATCGTCGGAGTCTCTTTGGCAGGCACTGCTCCAGTGTCCAAGTGCTTCGATCGACCCGTTGACACTTATTTTGCAAGGTATAGTGCGCCGATCCTCGTCCCACCAACTTTCGTGGTCCACAGATAAAAACGATTATTTTTTCACATGTGGTTAAAAATAATTTTTTATATACTTATATGGCTATTTATCAAATTTATCCCTGTAAATAATCTTTTACTATGCGTGTGATTTGACCCTCATATATCTTCGTAACTATAAGAGATTCAATTAATAATTAAGAAATTATTGCATAGAAGAAAAGAAAAATTTATGGTAGTGTATAAACCGCGTTTCATCTTAAATAGTCAATTTAAAATTCAATATTGTGAAAATTTTAGAATTTCAAGAATATTGCCGCTTCAAGCTTATCTTTCTTGTTAAGAAATGCTATATTTGGTTATTTAGCAAAATTAAGTAAAAAAGTTTACAATTCAAAAAAAATAAAATTAAAAAAAGATTAGAAGTTATAAAAGTACTACGTCCACACTAAATTTTGCATTCCCTATCCAGACCAAATTCCAAAGACAATACTACCGCATCATTTACCTAAATCATAACATAGACAAAAAAACTAGCTTTGAAGATGGTGGTTAACTCCAACCAAACACAATTATCAGTTGCCCACGAAACCCATAAGAGCACCGCACGTTGTCATCTTCGTCGGCGTTGAGGAGGTCATTTCTTTTTGGCTTGCTTACTTTGATTCATGTGTTCTCATTTGAAATTTTTTTTTTTCGAAAACAAAGGTTAGATTCTCAATTGGAGGGCTACTTTTGAGTAGAATTAATTGATTTAGATGTGTATATCTTTCATTAGAGAGGAATTGAGATAATGGACGATGATCTTGTTCGATAATATTGATTCAACAAACACGTGACCCAATACTTTAGAATTAGAGATTTGAATTATTTAGTTTTGCAATGAGTGAAATTGTGACTGTTTTATATTGATTGTGTTGTAGGTTTTCAATTTTTGTTGCTTTTGTACTTTGATTTAGTGGAATAAAGGTGAATTTTTGATGTTGATATCATAATGATATAAGGTTGTTGCGACTCGATGATTTGTTTGATGAAGGCCTTGACACTTCAAGGGCTTTGGGTTGGTTTAAAATAGAGATGTAGTAGCCCGATAAGAAGCTTTAGAAACTCCATTAGGTTGTCTTGACTTGATGACATGCTTTATATGTTGCATTAGGTCTAGGCGACCTGATAGGAAGCTTTTAAAAGCTACACTGAGTCTCATGGCAAGCTTAAGATGACATATCGGGTAAAGGCTACCCGAAGGTAGAATTGGATCCAAAAATGGAGCAAATGTTAATTGATTCAACTTTGTTTTTAAAGTTTTATGCATTGACCCCTTATTAGACATGTGTTTATACCAATTGTGTACTATATTGATTTTGAAAAATAATTCAATAACCCAATAACGTTTATGAAATATGTCATTAAAGAAAAAGAAATAAATAATTGATTAAAATGTATTAGATATGTGAATGATATAAAACCAATTGAAATGAAAAAACTTTCGATCCGACTTAACCTAATGGTAAAAACCCGGATCCTTTCCCCTAGAGATTTCACAAGGGTTAGCTAGCTCAGTTTGGTTCAACATTGGTATGATTCGGCTCGTACTATAGATGTTTAAATTTCAAACTAGGCTAATTATTTGTAGATGAGTAATGCTAGAAATTTCACCTTGTGTATCACAACTTATATCAATCTATGATGTGACAATGGTAAAAGAATACACCTTAATGGGGATTTAATCCAATTGCCACTTGTTAATCATTTACCAGCCTCCACATCATAAATGGGATAAATTGAGATACAAAATGTGATATTTCTTACATTACTCTTTATAGATATGAAATTGTGTATTTGAAAAATTTAATGACCACTTTAACTAAAAAGTAAAAAACAGGCAAAATTCAATATTTTCAAATAAGTTAGGGATCAAATTATAATTGTCCTATGGAAATAAGTTATAGTTTAAGTAAAAATATGGTTTTCATTGAAATATGGTCATTGAAATATGGTCAAATGTTAGGTCACTCCATTACAATTTGACCTTTATAAAACATAAGTTGCATTTTTTTTCTCTCTCTCTTTCTTTTAATTTTTGGGATCAAGACTAGTTGATCAATCCACCACCTTTGCAACCAAGAGTCTTCAAACTATTTGACAAATCAATTCATTCTCATTGTTCCAACAAAATCTTTCTTGTTGCTCTTGATCAAACCATTGTTTACAATTCAAACATCTTAACTTAATCTTTTTATTTTCATTTCTTGAGAAATGAGAAAGTTTCTCTCTCATAGCCTCTTGTTTCAGGTTTCTTAATCATGACAACTAAGAAGAGCCCTAGCTTCTCACAAATCACTAGGAAGACGAGAGGTTGACGTTCAGGTGAACGTGGAGAAAAAAGTGGAAGACACATAGTTTTGAAGGGGAACCAACCGCTATTGATACTGAGTCTACAGTACTAAAACGAGAGAGAGGTGATATACCAAGAAAGTAAATAATGATCACGATGCAGACAGGAATCATCACCCACAATCAATATTGCACTTGTTTCGTCGGAGAGAATTCTTCAAAAACGCTGTAGAAGGCAACCAAAGGGTTCTGGGAAATTACAGAACATGGCTCCTTAGGTGAGTCGTTTGCTATTTAAGACAACTGTATAATCTTCATGTTAACTTGTAACGTTTAGTTTATTTCTCTCATGTATGTATCGAATAATTTTTTTGTTCATTTGGTGAGCCTATGATATATTTTTATGATCGAATATACTACTTAATTTAACTTTTTTTAAAAAAATATTATTTTGCGGCAAATGATTTGTAAAAGTCATATAGATTATATACAAGATAATGTAATATTGAATGATTTAAGTAGATACAAAATCATTTATAACATCATTTTGGATAGTTTTAGACAATGGGAATAAGTCGTATTAACGGTGAAAACCTGAATAATTTATCAAGACAAACCTCCTTATTTTGAAATTCATCAAAAATATTTTTTGAAATCGTTACTGTATTATAAAGCCCATCAATGTATGACATAAACACTAAATATAGTTGTGTTATTTCCTACTAGTTTAAACTTTTAGGCCTAATGATTAATGATATGGTATCATTGCCAGAAGGTCTTGAATTCAAACCTTTTCTCCCCCCTTTTCTCTTGATTTCTTGTTCATTCACATATTACATGGTAGGGGGAGTATAATGTGTGTCCGAGGCATTTGTCATCACATTCACGTTATATGCGAGGGAGCATGTTAATGTACTATAATGTCCATCAACCTATGACTTAATACTATAGTTGTGTCATTTCCTATTAGCTTAAACTTTTAGGCTTAATGGTTAATGACAGAAATTAAAAAATTACTACAATGTTCCTCTAAAATTATGAAAAATAACTCTATAATTTCATAAATGTGTCGATCATGATGTGAATGACTTTATACTTTTGAAAAAGTACTCCTATATGTTTCTCACGCCTAAAATGTTGTAAATTCTGAAGGTGGATATTTTGCTGAAACAGCTAGTGGAAACCTCATCCTCATCTTGTGACTGTACCTATAGGAGAGGTAACAAAGAATTGCATTAGTGTGGCATGGAAGCTTCCTTCTTTTTTCTTTTTCTTTTTGTTCGTCTTGCATGATAGAATCTTCATTCTATATGGTTTCTTGAGGTTCTTCTATAATTTTGACTTGCAGGATCTTGCTGGTAAGATATTATCATTTTCTCGAAACTCTTCGAAGGCCCTATGTGTTCTTTCAGCTACTGGCACGGTCTCTAGTGTTGTTTTATGCCAATCCGGTTGTGTGGCTAATGGATTAAAATTTGTGGTATGTTTTAAGGCCAATCTAGTCTTCTTTTGTTACTCTTCCAATTTTATCATTTATTATTTATGTCATTTGTATGACAAAACTACTTGAGCTTTCGTAGGTCTAACATACTACATTTTTCTTATTTCTAGTAATTAATTAATCGTATCTCTGCATTTTGGGAGGAAACCTTTTTATTTTAAGGGTTTAGGGTGTGTTTGGGAGCAAAACGAATTGCGAGGAGAAATTGAATGCATATATTTGAAACTTGATTAACATTGGTATATAAATATTAGTATTTAATGCCATGAAATATAGCTATTAATTAATTTTCCCTCTTCATACATGCATACAGGGCCAGTTTGAAATTTTGCATCTATCTGGATCATTTACACATACTGAAGTGGGTGGCAAAAATCGCCGAATCGGCAAGTTAAGTATTTCACTATCAAAACCTGATGGGCAAGTTTTTGGCGGTGTTGTCGTAGGTCCCTTGATTGCAGCTACCCCTATCCAAGTAAGGCCTTGCCTTATCATTTCTACAAAACTGGCAATCACTCAATCACTAAAGATTTTAATATCACTGTTTTTAATTTATATTTTTTTATACATATTACATTTGTTGTTCACCTTAACGTTCCATTGCTATTAAAAATTCACGCACTCAGTTTGGCTATGTTATGGTTTATCAGCTTGTTGTTGCTACTTTCGAGCAAAATGACAAAGAAAACGAGAGGTCAAGTCTTGCTTCAGACCAAAAAACGTCTCCAGATATCAGTGGGAGTTCAAAGTATCCATGATAAATGAATGTCTTTCTCTTGATCCCTATTATCTAAGATAGAGTATTGTTTTTGTTATAGAGAAATAAAGAGATCGCTGAAGTAAGAAAAGACTTGTATGGATTTGGGGCAGTACAATATTTTATTGTGTTATAAAAGAACTATTTCATATTGTTGTTAATATTGTTCCTTATGTAGAAGCAAATATTTTTCTGTGATTGCATTAAGGAGGCAACAGATTTGATTTACCAGTCTAAAAACTCCATCTTTGGAATTTCTGATATTGATTTTCATAGAAACAAGATCCTACTTGGAATGATAATTGGGGAAATGGGGAAATGGTACATATGTATGTAGTTTACTGCTCAACGACAATCTGAGTGTGAGAAAACCACTGTAATGGTGATAAGTAATCAAAATACGGTCTAATAAATTGTAAACTTATAAAACTAAAATATTCTAATATAAATCCCAACAATTTTGGAGTTAACAAATCTAGTAAAATTAGAAGTGTAAATTTGGATTTTCTTACCACCTTTGGATTCTTTCTACGGATGGCATGGTGTTTTTCTTTGATGTTTTTATAGACCTACCTGCTAGGCTGCTCCTGTAGGTAAAGTGTATTTTAATTTTCACCTTTTTTTTAGGTACTAAATTTATGAGTGCTATTGGTTTTTTTTTTTTTTTATAAATATGAGTGATAATGTTGGCTGAAATATTATTTGCCTTTATAAAAATTTTAAAAAAATCTTCATATAATTTAAAAGTCATCACGTATATTTTAAGGGTGGCTCCATAAAATTAATTAAATTAATTAGTACACTCAATTTTTATAAAAAAAAAATTATATTATAAAAATATCTTTAAATAAAATTATTAATAGGTACAAAATAATTAATTTAAATAATTTAAATCATGATAAACCTCTGCCTCTATAAATACCCCTACTACTGTTTTGTTAATGGGTACTCAGGTTATTATCAGATTCCCATAGCACTAGAGGACCAAGAAAAGACAACATTCACATGTCCCTTTGGCATATGTACAGATACAGGTCAGCCACTCTTTTTGACAATTTTATACTCTAGACTGACACCATCTGCCAATGCCGACCTAGTCATATAGCTTTCATGATTTCATTTTCTTTATCAGCCCTATAAATAACACTTCTTTGTCTTCTCCAGTTCTCACAAACCTACAAATTTTCACAAAACCAAAAGAGAAATAAAAAGAGCGTGCATAACAATGGAAAACACCATCTCATGCCGTTTTACCAATATTTGTGTCTTTTGTGAATCTAGTTCTAGTAAGAATAGGGAATTTGAGGAAGTTGCTGAACAACTTGGTAAGGTGTTAGCAGAGAAAAATATTCATCTAGTACATGGGGGAGGTAACCTTGGGTTGATGAGACGTGTCTGAAAAGCCGCTTATGATGGCGGAAGTCAAGTTCTAGGTATCATCCCAAAAGCTTTGAGTGTGGGTGGTGTTACAAGCAATACAATTGGGGAAGTATAGATTGTCTCAAACATGCATGAACGTAAGGCTGAAATGTTTAACCATGCGGATGCATTCATAGCCTTACCAGGGGGACTTGGAACTTTGGAAGAACTCTTTGAAGTCACCTCATGGGCCCAACTAAAAATCCACCAAAAACCAATAGGCTTGTTAAATGTTAATGGTTTTTATGATGGTCTGTCGTCTTTCCTAATTTATCTCACTTTAGGCTCGACAAATCCTTGTTACTGCTTCTGATGTTCATCAGTTGATTGAACAATTAGAAGCCTTTGTTCCCGAATAAGACAAAGCCACATCTAAGTTAGATTGGTCGGTTGATGAGGGTAGCAAAAAGCGCAGATTGGTTTGACCTATGCATTTTCCTTCCTATTCTTGTTTTCAACAAATATGTTGTTTTTCGTTTTGTTTCTTCTAGTATGCATTTTCTTTCATGCATGGTCTAGGAAAGATCGAACACCCCTAACCGTTTTTGAGGGATGCAAATGGACAATTGATTCAACTTTTGCTCACTTTTATGAGTGTTCATTTAGATTATTGTAGAGCTTTAATGGCTTCAATGACTTTGGTTGGTGTTCTATTTAAATTAATAGTATAATTTTTTTCTTAAAAAAAATAATAATTAAAAAAGAGGAATTTAAATTTGTTTGGCTTAGTGGTTTGCTTGTAACAGAGGTTGATCATGAAGAGAAGACTTGTTGTCTTGCTGTTTGCTTTGGTCCAAACAAATACAAAATAAAATCGTGGTTTTGTAACAGTGGATTTTTGCTACCTTCTCTTAAAAGTCAAAGCACCAGTAACATATTTTTTTCTACAATACTTCTACATATGGATATGCATGTAGACATATATACATGAAAATCATAAATATATAGTTTGTGCTGTCAATCTCTATTATCTTTTTCCTCAAACTATATGATAGTTTGTGTTTGTGTTGTCACTGATATTTCAATTGATTTTAAATACTTTTTAGTTTCAGATCAATAATAGAGGACATAGTGTAGGAAGAGTTCCATCTAATAGTATGCATAAGGTACATAACATAAAAACCCAATAATATATAGTATTTTTGCTTTCTTTAAAACTTTATATGACACCCCAAATTCGATATACACGAACTAGGATGGCACTCGGTGTAAATCCTCCAACTTACATATAAATTGATTTAAAACTTTTCATGAAATAAATTAACTACTGAAATCAGGATAAACTCCAAAATGACAAAGAAAACCAGAGGTCAAGTCATGCTTCAGACCAAAGAACATCTCCAGATATCGGTGGGAGTTCAAAGTATCCATGAGAAATGAATGTCTTTCTCTTGATTTCTAGTATCAGTGAGATTGAGTATTGTTTTTGTTGTAGAGAAATAAAGAGACCGCTGAAGTAAGAAAAGACTTGTATGGATTTGGGGCAGTACAATATTTTATTGTGTTATAAAAGAACTTTTATATTGTTGTTAATATTGTTCCTCTTATGTAGAAGCGAAATATTTTTTCTGTGATTGCATTGAGAAGGCAACAAATTTTGATTTTCCAGTTTAAAAACTCCATCTTTGGACTTTCTGACAATGATTTTCATACAAACAAGATCCTACCTAGGAATGACAATTGGGGAAATGGATGAATATGTGTTCCCCATCCGCATCCCTATTCTCTAACCCCTTCCTCATTCCCACCCCATCCTTATTTAGGGGAAATGGTGATGGGAAATGAACCATCCCCATAAATGGTGATGGGACCTATCCCCATATTCATCCTCATTTATGAAGGATTTTTCTCCAAATGGAGTGGAGATTCGGAGATTTAGGGTCCATGGGGAAAATAACAAACTCTAATTCTACCAAATAGTCTTCTGGTCTAAAGTTGGATTTATCTTTAAGGATAATTCTGTTATACTTTATATGTTTGTTCTCCAATTATTTTGGATTTAGTCTAAACACATACGCTTGATAGTAGCTTTAGAGTCGTAGTCCCCTTTAAAATACTCTTTTAATAACTAAAATGGATCCAGAATGATCTTAAAATGCCTAACCATATCTTAGCAAATCAGTGTAGAATGGCTGACTCTAGCATGGCCTGATTGACATTAGAAAATGTACATATGTATGTATTTCACTGTTAAACGACAATTTGAGTGTGAGAAAACCACTGCAATGGTAATAAGTAATCAAAATACGGTCTTAATAAGTTGTAAACTTATAAAACTAAAATATTCTAATATAAACTTATAACTCCAATTTTGGAGTTAACAAATCTAGTAAAATTAGAACTGTAAATTTGGAACTTCCGACTACCTTTGGATTCTTTCTACTGATAGCATGGTGTTTTTCTTTGATGTTTTTATAGACTACTTGCTAGGCTGCTCCTGTAGGTAAAGTGTATTTTTCATTTTTTTTTAGGTATTAAATTTTGAAATCTAGTTAGTGAAATATTGGTTAGTGAAATATTTGTTTGTGAAATGTTGGTTAATGAAATAAATATTTATTAGAGGGTTTAAAATAAATTTGCCATTTCAGAGATGGCTAATGTAAGGACCAAAAATTGTCCAAACCCAAAAGGATTCAAGCCTACATAAAACCCCAATCCAACGTCATGTCCATAAACACTTATGGGCCCAATACCTTGGCAAAACCAACAAGGATCCATAAAAGCAGCCACATGAAGAAGACTTCGTTCGACTAAGGACAAGGTTGTTCGATCACCTCACCTAATGCCAAAGGTGTTGTCCAATTCCTTAAGGTAATGTTCAACACAGTACCTCGACCACACATATGGATCGACCATGTCGCTCGACCAAGTACCTTGGTCTCGGCATGACACCTTGAGTCATGAAACCAGCCATCGAGATATCCTCGTCGTTCGACCATGAGGCTAATGAATGGTCTCTCAACTATCTTATAAAGGTTCCTACCTATGAAAGGTCGTCGTTTGACCACGTACACCCTCTACTCCGTAGACCAACATTTGGTCAAGACTACCAAGTCAAACCTTATCAGACTTTGAATTCAAAGTCGGATAGACCGGGTTAAGGAGGTAATCACATCTTTCTTGATTCGTGCCACAAAATCAGGGATGATGATCCAACCACCAACAGGTAAATCACCCCCTATATAAGCCAACCCTCACTCAGAGTGAGGGTTCACAAAAGTCTTTGGACTTACACTCTCAAGCACTCAGAGCTCTAATCGTCTTTTGCCGTTCTGGCAACACTGTCTTTGAGGACCACCGTCCACGAACGATCTCCAGCAACAGCCATTGCCCTTCACGACTGATTCCGACCACCTCCATTCGACCTCCGCCATCTACTATTCACGATCAGAAAGTACAATTTCTTACTTATTCATTATCTATTTTCTATTTACGATAATCACACTAACTGACGTTGGAGTCTCTTTGGCGGTCACTTGCTCCGGTGTCCAAGTGCTTCGATCGACCCGTCGACACGTATTTTTGCAAGTATAGTGCCCCGATACTCGTCCACCAACTGTCATGGTCCACAGCTTAAAAACACGGATATTTTTTTCCATGTGGTTAAAAATAATTTTTTTATACGATATATGGCCATTATAAATTTATCCCTGTAAATAATCTTTACTATGCGAGTGATTTGACCCTCATATATCTTGCGTAACTATAAGAGATTCAATTAATAATTAAGAAATTATTGCATAGAAGAAAAGAAAACATTTATGGTAGTGTATAACCGCGTTTCATCTTAAATAGTCAATTTAAAATTCAATATTGTGAAAATTTTAGAATTTCAAGAATATTGCCGCTTCAAGGTTATCTTTCTTGTTAAGAAATGCTATATTTGGTTATTTAGCAAAATTAGTAAAAAAGTTTACAATTCAAAAAAAATAAAATTAAAAAAGATTAGAAGTTATAAAAGTACTACGTCCACACTAAATTTTGCATTCCCTATCCAGACCAAATTGCGAAGACAATAAAGCCCCATCATTTTACCTAAATCATAACTTAGACAAAAAACTTGCTTTGAAGAGGTAGGTTAACTCCAACCAAACACAATTATCAGTTGCCCAACGAAACCCACAAGAGCACCGCACGTTGTCATCTTCGTCGGCGTTGAGGAGGTCATTTCTTGTTGGCTTGCTTACTTTGATTCATGTGTTCTCAATTGAAATTTTTTTTTTCGAAAACAAAGGTTAGATTCTCAATTGGAGGCTAATTTTGAGTAGATTTAATGATTTAGATGTGTATATCTTTCATTAGAGAGGAATTGAGATCATGGACGATGATCTTGTTCGATAATATTGATTCAACAAACACGTGACCCTATACTTTAGAATTAGAGATTTGAATTATTTAGTTTTGCAATGAGTGAAATTGTGACTGTTTATATTGATTGTGTTGTAGGTTTTCAATTTTTGTTGCTTTTGTACTTTGATTTAGTGGAATAAAGGTGAATTTTTGATGTTGATATCATAATGATATAAGGTTGTTGCGACTTGATGATTTGTTTGATGAAGGCCTTGACACTTCAAGGGCTTTGGGTTGGTTTAAAATAGAGATGTAGTAGCCCGATAAGAAGCTTCAGATACTCCATTAGGTTGTCTTGACTTGATGACATGCTTTATATGTTGCATTAGTCTAGGCGACCTGATAAGAAGCTTTTAAAGTTACAATGAGTCTCATGGCAAGCTTAAGATGCCATATCGGGTAAAGGCTACCCGAAGGTAGAATTGGATCCAAAAATGTAGTAAATGTTAATTTGATTCAACTTTGTTTTTAAAGTTTTATGCATTCACCCCTTATTAGACCATGTGTTTATACCAATTGTGTACTATATTTGATTTGAAAAATAATTCAATAACCCAATAACGTTTATGAAATATGTCATTAAAGAAAAAGAAATAAATAATTGATTAAAATGTATTAGATATGTGAATGATTTAAAACAAATTGAAATGAAAAAACTTCGATCCGACTAAACCTAATGGTAAAAACCCTGAGCCTTCCCCTAGAGATTTCACAAGGGTTAGGCTAGCTCAGTCTGGTTCAACATTGGTTTGATTGGGCTCGTACTATAGATGTTTAAATTACAAACTAGGCTAATTATTTGTAGATGAGTAATACTAGAAATTTCACCTTGTGTATCACAACTTATACCAATCTATGATGTGACAATGGTAAATGAATATACTTTAATGGGGATTTAATCCAATTGCCACTTGTTATTCATTTACCAGCCGCCACATCATAGATGGGATAAGTTGAGATACAAAAATGTGGTATTTCTTACATTACTCTTTATAGATATGAAATTGTGTATTTTGAAAAAATGTAAGGACCACGTGAACTAAAAAAGTAAAATAGGTCAAAATGTAATATTTTTAAATAAGTTAGGGATCAAATTAATAATTGCCTATGGTATTAAGTGGTAGTTTAAGTAAAAATACGGTTTCATTGAGATATGGTCAAATGTTAGGGCACTCCATTACAATTTGACCTTTATAAAACATAAGTTGCTTTTTTTTTTCTTGTCTTTCTTTTAATTTTTGGGATCAAGAGTCGTTGATCAATCCACCACCTTTGCAACCAAGAGTCTTAAAACTCTTTGACAAATCAATTAATTCTCATTGTTCCAACAAATCTTTCTTTTGGCGCTCTTGATCAAACCATGTTTACAATTCAAACATCTTAACTTAATCTTCTTATTTTTCACTTCTTGAGAAATGAGAAAATTTCTCTCTCATAGCCTCTGTTTCAGGTTTCTTATTCATGACAAATAAGAAGAGCCTAGCTTCTCACAAATCACTTGGAAGACGAGAGGTTGACGTTCAGGTAAACGTGGAGAAAAAAGTGAAGACACGTGGTTTTGAAGGGGAACCAACTGCGATTGATGTTGAGTCTACAGTACTAAAACGAGGAGAGAGGTGATATACCAAGAAAAGTAAATAATGATCACGATGCAGACATGGCTTCTTAGGTGAGTCGTTTTTGCTATTTAAGACAACTGTATAATCTTCATGTTACTTGTACGTTTAGTTTATTTCTCTCATGTATGTATAGAATAATTGCCTTTTTTGTTCATTTGATGAGCCTATGATATATTTTTATGATCGAATATACTACTAATTTAACTTTTTTTAAAAAAAATATTATTTTGCGGCAAATGATTTGTAAAAGTCATATAGATTATATACAAGATAATGTAATATTGAATGATTTAAGTAGTTACAAAATCATTTATAACATCATTTTGGATAGTTTTAGACAATGGGAATAAGTCGTATTAACGGTTAAAACCTGAATAATTTATCAAGACAAACCTCCTTATTTTGAAATTCATCAAAAATATTTTTTTGAAATCGTTAATGTATTATAAAGCCCATCAATGTATGACATAAACATTAAATATAGGTTGTGTTATTTCCTACTAGTTTAAACTTTTAGGCCTAATGATTAACGATATAGTATCATTGCCAGAAGGTCTTGAATTCAAACCTTTTCTCCCCCCTTTTCTCTTGATTTCTTGTTCATTCACATATTACATGGTAGGGGGAGTATAATGTGTGTCCAGGCATTTGTCATCACATTCACGTTATATGCGAGGGAGCATGTTAATGTACTATAATGTCCATCAACCTATGACTTAAATACTATAGTTGTGTCATTTCCTATTAGCTTAAACTTTTAGGCTTAATGGTTAATGACAGAAATTATAAAAATTACTACAATGTTCCTCTAAAATTATGAAAAATATCTCTATAATTTCATAAATGTGTCGATCATGATGTGAATGACTTTATACTTTTGAAAAAGTACTCCTATATGTTTCTCACGCCTAAAATGTTGTAAATTCTGAAGGTGGATATTTTGCTGAAACAGCTAGTGGAAACCTCAATCCTCATCTTGTGACTGTACCTATAGGAGAGGTAACAAAGAATTGCATTAGTGTGGCATGGAAGCTTCCTTCTTTTTTCTTTTCTCTTTTTGTTCGTCTTGCATGATAGAATCTTCATTCTATATGGTTTCTTGAGGTTCTTCTATAATTTGACTTGCAGGATCTTGCTTGGTAAGATATTATCATTTTCTCGAAACTCTTCGAAGGCCCTATGTGTTCTTTCAGCTACTGGCCCGTCTCTAGTGTTGTTTTATGCCAATCCGGTTATGTGGCTAATGGATTAAAATTTGTGGTATGTTTTAAGGCCAATCTAGTCTTCTTTTGTTACTCTTCCAATTTTATCATTTATTATTTATGTCATTTGTATGACAAAACTACTTGAGCTTTCGTAGGTCTAACATACTACATTTTTCTTATTTCTAGTAATTAATTAATCGTATCTCTGCATTTTGGGAGGAAACCTTTTTATTTTAAGGGTTTTAGGGGTGTGTTTGGGAGCAAAACGAATTGCGAGGAGAAATTGAATGCATATATTTGAAACTTGATTAAATTGGTATATAAATATTAGTATTTAATGCCATGAAATATAGCTATTAATTAATTTTCCCTCTTCATACATGCATACAGGGCCAGTTTGAAATTTTGCATCTATCTGGATCATTTACACATTACTGAAGTGGGTGGCAAAAATCGCCGAATCGGCAAGTTAAGTATTTCACTATCAAAACCTGATGGGCAAGTTTTTGGCGGTGTTGTCGTAGGTCCCTTGATTGCAGCTACCCCTATCCAAGTAAGGCCTTGCCTTATCATTTCTACAAAACTGGCAATCACTCAATCACTAAAGATTTTAATATCACTGTTTTTAATTTATATTTTTTTTATACATATTACATTTGTTGTTCACCTTAACGTTCCATTGCTATTAAAAATTCACGCACTCAGTTTGTCTATGTTATGGTTTATCAGCTTGTTGTTGCTACTTTCGAGCAAAATGACAAAGAAAACGAGAGGTCAAGTCTTGCTTCAGACCAAAAAACGTCTCCAGATATCAGTGGGAGTTCAAAGTATCCATGATAAATGAATGTCTTTCTCTTGATCCCTATTATCTATAAGATAGAGTATTGTTTTTGTTATAGAGAAATAAAGAGATCGCTGAAGTAAGAAAAGACTTGTATGGATTTGGGGCAGTACAATATTTTATTGTGTTATAAAAGAACTATTTCATATTGTTGTTAATATTGTTCCTCTATGTAGAAGCAAAATATTTTTCTGTGATTGCATTAAGGAGGCAACAGATTTTGATTTACCAGTCTAAAAACTCCATCTTTGGAATTTCTGACATTGATTTTCATAGAAACAAGATCCTAACTTGGAATGATAATTGGGGAAATGGGGAAATGGTACATATGTATGTAGTTTACTGCTCAACGACAATCTGAGTGTGAGGAAAACCACTGTAATGGTGATAAGTAATCAAAATACGGTCTAATAAATTGTAAACTTATAAAACTAAAATATTCTAATATAAATCCCAACAATTTTGGAGTTAACAAATCTAGCAAAATTAGAAGTGTAAATTTGGATTTTCTTACCACCTTTGGATTCTTTCTACGGATGGCATGGTGTTTTTCTTTGATGTTTTTATAGACCTACCTGCTAGGCTGCTCCTGTAGGTAAAGTGTATTTTAATTTTCACCTTTTTTTTAGGTACTAAATTTATGAGTGCTATTGGTTTTTTTTTTTTTTTTTATAAATATGAGTGATAATGTTGGCTGAAATATTATTTGCCTTTATAAAAATTTTAAAAAATTCTTCATATAATTTAAAAGTCATCACGTATATTTCAAGGGTGGCTCCATAAAATTAATTAGTGCACTCAATTTTTATAAAAAAAAATTATATTATAAAAATATCTTTAAATAAAATTATTAATAGGTACAAAATAATTAATTTAAATAATTTAAATCATGATAAACCTCTGCCGCTATAAATACCCTTACTACTGTTTTCATATGGGTACTCAGGTTATTATTAGATTCCCATAGCACTAGAGGACCAAGAAAAGACAACATTCACATGTCCCTTTGGCACTATGTACAAATACAGGTCAGCCACTCTTTTTGACAATTTTATACTCTAGACTGACACCCATCTGCCAATGCCGACCTAGTCATATAGCTTTCATGATTTCATCTTCTTTATGAGCCCAATAAATAACACTTCTTTGTCTTTTCCAGTTCTCACAAACTTACAAGTTTTCACTAAATCAAAAGAGAAATAAAAAGAGCGTGCATAACAATGGAAAACACCATCTCACGCCGTTTTACCTAAGAATAGGGAATTTGAGAAAACTGCTGAACAACTTGGTGAGGTGTTAGCAGAGAAAAATATTCATCTAGTACATGGGGGAGGTAACCTTGGGTTGATGGGACATGTCTCTAAAGCCGCTTATGATGGCAGAAGTCAAGTTTTGGGTATCATCCTAAAAGATTTGAGTGTGGGTGGTGTTACAAGCAATACAATTGGGGAAGTGCAGATTGTCTCAAACATGCATGAACGTAAGGCCGAAATGTTTAACCATGTGGATGCATTCATAGCCTTACCAGGGGGACTTGGAACTTTGGAAGAACTCTTTGAAGTCACCTCATGGGCCCAACTAAAAATCCACCAAAAACCAATAGGCTTGTTAAATGTTAATGGTTTTTATGATGGTCTGTCGTCTTTCCTAATATATCTCACTTTAGGCTCGACAAATCCTTGTTACTGCTTCTGATGTTCATCAGTTGATTGAACAATTAGAAGCCTTTGTTCCCAATAAGACAAAGCCACATCTAAGTCAAAGCACCAGTAACATATTTTTTTTTTCTACAATACTTCTACATATGGATATGCATGTAGACATATATACATGAAAATCATAAATATATAGTTTGTGCTGTCAATCTCTATTATCTTTTTCCTCAAACTATATGATAGTTTGTGTTTGTGTTGTCACTGATATTTCAATTGATTTTAAATACTTTTTAGTTTCAGATCAATGATTGAGGACATAGCGCAGGAAGAGTTCCATATAATAGTATGCATAAGGTACATAACATAAAAACCCAATAATATATAGTATTTTTGCTTTCTTTAAAACTTTATATATAACACCCCAAATTCGAGATACACGAACTTAATTTTGAGAAAGTAATCACTAATGCTCATAGCCCCTTTCTTAGTGTTATGGAGTTGTTGTTTGAGTTGTAAAACTTTGGCCATAGATTTATGTGAATAGAGTCTAACTAAGGTGTCCCATGCTTCAAATGATGAAGAACATTCACTAACCTGTCCCATAACTTCAGGACTGATGGTGGAAAATATCCAGCTGAGAAGAAGTTGGTCGGCCCTTCTCCAGGTAGTATAGGAATTGTTGAGAGTCAAAATTTTCACACTGTCAACAGAGGCTTGAGTTTCAATGAACTTCGGTGGGCAAGTTCGCAATCCAGTTACGAAATCTTCAAGTTCGAGCGCTCAAATCGCAGGAAGCACCTGAGCTTTCCAGTAATGTAGTTGGTTGAGTCAAGTTTGATGGAAATGTGAAAGTTGAGAGTTTTGGCAACTATTGCTAAATCTGGTGAAAGAGATGATGTGGGAAGCTGAGTATTTTCTTGTGGTAGGGTTGAATGAACTGATCCAAAATTTGCTAAATCTGGTTGAAGGAGATGATGTGGGAAGCTGAGTATTTTCTTATGGTAGGGTTGAATGAACTAATCCAGAATCCATGACGATTAGTCAATGGCTCTGATACCATATAAAATAATAAAATGTTTTAGGAAAATATAATCAAGTTTGCTCAAGAATTTGACACTCCATTAATGGAGCTTTTTGTAAGGTTGTAGTTCTTCTCTATATTCAACTCAACTCTTCAAAACAACAAGGCTAAAACCAGAGTAATAAAAAACAATCTGTTAGAAGCCAAAAAACAGAGCATGAAAACAAAATAATAAAACTTGATAGCCAAGTAAGACCAGCTCAGCATAACAAACTTTGACAGCTATTTTGAGCCTAGTTACCCTGCATCTAGAAGCTTCAATCCAGGTTGATTGTTGAAGATTCTACCACACAGCTTTGATACCGCACCTGTTGAGGAACTGATGGCAGACTCGTTTGAATTTGAAGCAATACAATCATATGGTATTCTAACATGGATCACCCCACCCCAAATGGGTATGAGTTTCGAGCGAAAATCGAAAATCCACTTGGGTCGCGGAAGGTATAGAGCACCTTGGCCAAAGCGAGTTTCGGGTATGAAGCAATGCTGATCAGATCCATTGTCATCCCTAATTGGAAGAGAGCTTCCCCAGTGGTGGAGCCACTATAGGAAAAGTTCTTCATTTTATTTTATTTTTTTATTTTTAATTAACTAATTCTTATGTTAAAGTAAAAATTTAGGGACATTTTTTAGCTTTTTGCTACAAAATGGTTAACGGTCAATGTTTTTCGGAGGATGTTTTTGTAAGAAAAAGTTTAATATGCATATAATTATGCCTAATGTTAGAGGTGTATGTGAAATTAACCCTTATATAAATTTAAAAGAATTAACATAGCATTTACCAAACACGTGTATATTGCTTTTGAGTGTTACAACAATTTTAACAACAAAATTTATCAAACAATTGTCTGATTAATTTTATAACATATTATTCTTTCATCACAACTAATAATGATTATTTTTAAAACTACATCAATACCAAATTGGTCGTTAATTGATTAGTAAGTTTGAACATCTTTCTAGTGACGAATTGAGTCAGGACGGATGATCTTGCCCGATGGTGTTGATTAAATATACTCATGTCCTTAATACTTTTAGAATTAAGGATTTGAATGGTTGTTTGAATCAATCGAGGAAATTGTTACCGTTTTTATGTTGATTTTGTTATATAGGTTTTCAGTTTTTGTCTTTTTTGTACTTTGATTTAATGGATTAGATGTGAATTTTGGGAATGCTTGTTTTATATAATTCATGAGGTCATATAGGTTCTTTTGATTTGATGATTTGTTTGAAGAAAACAATGACATGCACTTCAAAGGCTTTACAAACATAGAGATGAAGTAACCCGATAGGATGTTTTAAAAGCTTTGTATGGTTGTCTAGACCTGATTACAAGCTTTAGATGTAGTATAAGGCCTAGGCGACTGGATGAGAAGTTTTGGAAGCTGCATCAAGTCCCATGATAGGCTTTAGATGTTGTATCGAGTCAAGGCTACCCGATGGTGGTATTGGATTATTTTTTCTTTTAGATTTATTTCTTAAATTATTATTGGTTATAGTTTATAAAATTTTAGTTAATGTTATATCGATTTTATCGAATTTTGTTAAGTTTTATATAATGACCCTTTATTCACAAATCTTGTCTCCATTCTAAGTGTTCATCAACTATATTTATTTCAGAAAAAAAAAAATCAATAATCTAATAACATTTGTGATTCGGTAATCCCTATATGTCATTTCAAAAGCTGTTGGACCAATGCAAATTTAGGATTGTAATACACTGAGACTGACTAAGAAACCTGGTTCAATTATGGCTTCATGGCACTTATAAGTAAGATAAATTATAATAAAGTACTCTGATACATTTAATATAAAAGCACAAATAATGTTAGTTTTATTATAAAGATACAAAGCAACCCTTCAGTGCGTTGACCATTGACAGTTGTAGATCAATCTGGTGGTCTATCTCTGTTATAGATCGACAGTTGTAGGCCACTTTCATTATATTTTTATATCGTTTAATTGGTTAATTTTATTTATTTATTTAGTGTACATATATATTATTAATACCGTCGTGTAAAAACTTAATTAAACTTGAAATCATTAATTTTGACTTATGATTAACTAAAACTACAATCAAGTTGATGGTATATCATAAAATAGTGAAAGTTGTAATCATACTTGTATATATGTTGGAACAATGCAACTTTGGTATTGTAACAAACATTGAGACTCGCTAAAACCTGGTTCAAGTATAGAACTTATAAGTAAGGTAAATTTTAATAAATTACTCTGATATTTAAAACAAAGGTACAAATAATGTTAGTTTTATTGTAAAGATACAAAGCAATCCTTGAGGGTGTTGACCATCTGCAATTTATGGGTAAACTGATCTTTTTGTATGTGTAATAAAAAATGAATAAATAGAAAAAATTTCAATATCCAATCAAAATATGCTATATAACCCAAAATGTTTTAAAATGTTTTATTTTTTTTAGAGTAAAACTTATTCAAATCTTCTCCATTTGGACGAGACAAAAAAAAGATCGATTTCTTCTAGAATGGAGGAGATTCGACGCAAATATCCTTTATTTTGGAAAGATCAATTCTAATCTCCGTGTTTTTGTTTTAAAATTTTCTATCTTTAGATATTTATTGTTATTAAAATTAATTTGAATAAAATAGTATTATAATAATTAATAAAAGAATAAAATCAATGTTCCTACATACACAAGGTCGCTTGTTTTGGTGGTTGGAGGTCTCAAAATTCTCCAAACCACCAAGGTTCAAATCCTTGTGTATACATGTAAATATATTTTCCCACCATTGCCCATAAAAATACAATTGTGTGGGTAGACCTCTCCCCCGTATTGGGAGTAGACCCCTTCCGTTGTTAGGAGTAGTTGTCTGGGCCGTTGGTCCCTGTAGTTATCGTCTCCTGTTGCTGGGAGTAGTTGTCCTGACCGTACTTGTATGATTTAATCTCAGTTGGTCCCGATAGTCCTCTGACCCTTAAAGGTGTCAGATTTCAAAAAAAAAAAAATTTAATTAATGTTCCCACACATTGTACAATGTATATTTTATAAAGTGGTATTTATATTGCGGTCCTTATACTTTCAATAAATATCATTTATTTACTCGACATATGTGTATAAACTCCTATGGTTATCAACTTTTCAAAAAAATATTAAAATGGTTTTTCTAACTAAAAAACTAACCTTTGCTGCTATCCCTTCTTCCTTCCAGGGGCTATTCTTCGATTTTCTGGTGCTATGCAAAGCCTCCCTTTCCGCTACAGATTTTGGCTTGTTTTGCATAACCATCTGGCAGATATGGTTTATTAGGAACCGCTTCATTTTTGCTGGAAAGGTTTTTGGCGCTGCTGAGATTGTTCCTTAGGCAGTGTCCTTCTAGGCTGATTTTGTTCTTGCCAATGCTGCTGCTCTCGCAACTTTTGTTCCAGTCCCTCATCTGCCTAGGTGGTTGGCTCCTTCGCCGGGGTGGTTTAAAATTAATTTTGATGCGGCCGTGGACTTCTTCCGCAAAAAAGTTGGTCTTTGTGTGATTATCCGCGACTGCCATGGCAAAGTTATGGTCGTTTTGGCGCAATCCTATCCTCTTCTTGTTTCGGTGGAGGTGGCAGAGGCTATGGCTATTCTTCGTAGCATCCAGCTAGCTTCTGAGTTGGGTATTTTACCTATTGATGTTGAATCTGATGCTTCTTCTGTGGTTTCTTGGATCATCGCAGAAAACCCTCCTCTGTCTGATGTTGGGCTTGTTATCGCTGATATTATTCAACTTAAGTTTTCGCTTTCTATTTCGCATTTTTCCTTTGTTTCTCGTTTATGTAATAGGGTGGCTCAAAAGCTTGCTAAGTTTGGTCTTTCTATTTCGGATTCTTTGGTTTGGGTTGAAGATATTCCTTCGTGTATGGAGGAGTTAATTCACTCTGAATCGCTCTTGTAGTTCAGTTTGTTTCTATTAATTTCCCATTATGAAAAAAAAAAAAACTAAAAAACTAACGGTCAAACTTGACTGGTTGGTTTAAATGATTGTTTTGCTCCTGATTTGAAATAGTTGACTAAAAAAGACTATTTGAGCAGTTACTATTTACTTATTTATAATAACACCATGATTAAAAAGACTTAAATACCTATATAAATATTTTATTATTATAAAATTACACATATATTATTAAATTTAATAATAAAAAAGAAAGTTACAATTTTTAATAGGATTAATAAATAAATAAAATTCAAAATAATTTTAAGAACCCCAAAAATATATAAAATGATAATTTAATTTTAATAATTAAAAAAAGATGGAGGCCACCTCCACCAATGATCTTTTATTTTTTATTTTTAAAAGATTAATTTTTTTATTTTTAATTTTTTTAATTGGTACACATGCCATTTTATAAAGGGGGATTATCATTTCGGTCCCTAAATTTTGGAGAATTATCAGTTTTTTAAATGAGTTATGGCTAATGGTACACTTGATCCTTAACTTTTAAAAAATGTATCAATTTGATCTCTCTGACTAAATTTATGTCAATCAACCTTAAAAAAATTGCAAAAGACAGTTTTACCCTTAATACTATTTAAATGAGTTAAATGACAATTTTAACCTCAAAATTTTAAAATGATTATCAATAAATAGAAGGGTAATATAGTCATTTCATTTAAATATTTAAAATATATTTTTGAATGAATCTTCACCGTTCATCAATCTTGATGAAAGGTGAAGATTATATTCAAATTTTAAAAAAAATTAAAGTAAAAATATAATTTTTTTTTAAAAAAATTTGTTTTTAAAAAAATTGAAAATGAATATGGTGGAGATCCATTTAAAAATTGAAACTGAAGAAAATGAACAAACCCAGAAACTGGGTTCGTTCATCCTAGTTTTTGGGTTCGTTGAGGATCAACTGTAATACACCCTCACGCTAGATTGTACTGTACACGTACAGATATTGTAATATATTTTATTGAATTGATTTTACGGTACAGTAATGAAGTTTATTGGACGATTAGTACGATTTCATAAAGTATATATGAAATCCAATTATACGTTTCGAAATTTCTAGTAAGATTTTTCCATAAATTAGATGTTAAAAGTATTAAGGGTATTAGAGACTCGGAACATATCTGTAATGATTTCAAATGATTAATAAAGTTCTATAAAGTATATAAGAAAATTCAATTATAAGTTTTGGAGAACATAATAAAGATTTCCATAAATTGGAGTATTGAGAATATTTATTGGAAGTTAAAATATATTTTTACGATATGAGGTTGTGATTTACTTAATTGATGGAAAAGTAAATTGAAATAGATTTTTATGGAAAAGAGTTAGTGGATTGTTATGGATTAATTTGTAAGTTATAGGATTGTTGACCAAGAATATGTGATTAAAGTTATGGTTGTGGTCATTTTATAGTTTTAAAATGAAATGGGGCAAGTTGTAAATATAAAAGAATATAATATATATATATATATATATATTTTTTTTTTAAGTGCTGGAAATCAGAAAACAAAAAAAAAATGAAATGAAGAAAAGGAACCAGAAAAAAAAAAAAAGAAGAAGAAACGAAACAGAGGGTGAGGCAGTGGAGAAGAAGAAGAAGAAGAGAGAGAGAGAGAGAAGAAGAAGTGAGCAGCGAGCGGGAGAAGGAAAGAAGAGAAACATAGCAGCTGCCAGTAAGAGGAAGAAGAGGAAGTGACAGCAGCTGAAGGAGAAGGAAGAAGAAGGACAGCGGCTAAGAAGAGAGAAGAAGCAAGTGGACCGGAGAAGAAAGAAAGAAAGAAAGAAGAGGAAGAAGAAGAAGAAGAGCAAGAGGAGTTGGGTAAGTGTGATGAAGTTGATTTGGTTTGAATTTGATGAAATTAAATTGTGTTGGAGTTTTGATTGTTGAGTATAAAATGAAATTGAATTGATTTTAGTAGTTGATTGAGTTTTGATTTGTTATTGAAATTGATTGTTGAGAATATAAGTGAAATTGAATGTTTGGGTGATGATTTTGATGATGGGTTTTGTTGATTTAGTATTTGATTTGAGTTTTTGTAGTGTTTTAATTGAAATAAGTTTAATTGGAATTGATTAGAATGAAAATCAAGAAATTAGTAAGTTAATTGATAGTGCGAATTGAGAATCATTAAGTAAGATATCAAAGTGATTCTTAAATTAGTGACTGGTATTATGAGTTTTGTTATAATGTTGTGTTTGGAGTGAAATTGAATCTATAATTAGTTTAATTGAGTTTAATGAAGTTGAATTTGATGTTGTTAAGTGAAAGAAGTTTATTTATGTGAAATTAATAAAGATTAGAATGAGCATTTGTGTAGAAATCTAATGTTACTAGTGTAGAGATTTCAATTGATGAGCAATTAAGTATTAGAAATTGTATCTGTATGATTGTGATACACATTGGTGCTTAGAAAATAAAGTAAATATATTAAGTTGTGATGAAAGAGATTCAATTTAAGAGAAATTGATTTATTGAAGGAAAATATAATTTTAGAGACATGATTTTCAGCAAATTAAATGTAATTGCTTTTAAGATAATAGAAGAAATTGAAGAATAAAGTGTTAAATGTTTTAATTGAGTTTTTGTATTAGTGATTATATTTATATTAATGATTTATTTAAAAATATATTACTTTAGGAAGAAATCTTCGTAGTATGAGAGAAAAAAAAACGTTATGGGAAAGTCAAGAAATGTTTTGAGACAAAGGAACCGGAGCTCAAAGTTTAGAGAGAACTAGTAATCAGTGAATGTAAATTATTTTCAAGTAAAGTATATTTTATTTCCATAGTATGTTTTAAGTAAGTTTTAAAGTAATTTATGACAAGTTATGATTTTATTTAAGCGAAAGTAAGATTTCGCTTTGATTGAAATGTTTTTTAATATGTTTTTAAGCTGATTGAAGTATTTGTGATATTATATGTGTTTATTTACCTATATGAGTTTTGTAAGTTAAATAGAATTTATGTTTAAGTATGTTTTAATTAAAGTATTTTATAACTCAGAAATTTAGAAATTATATTTATTTAAAGAAATAAGTTTGATGTATATCTCATGCTTTTGATTAAAAGTTAGTTTTCAAAGTAAAGAAAACAGTTTTCAGCTTTTTAGTTATCAGAATAGTATATTATTTTTCAGCTGTTCAGTTCTTAGAAAAGAATAAAAATATATTCCATTGGTACAGCTTTTTAGTTTTCAGCATAAGAAACGTATATATATATATATATATATATATATATTATCAGCTTTTCAGTTTTTCGAAAAATAAAAGTTATTATATAGTCTCAGCTTTTCAATTTCTAGTAAAGTAAAAGTATATATATATATTCTTAGATTTTCAGTTTTTATAAATTCGATTTCAGAATAGTTTTCTGTATTAATTTCAGAACTGGAGTATCTAATCCTTCTTTAAATGTTGATTTTAAAATTATCTGTATAGCACCAATATGTATCCATCCAAGAGTATTTTATATTTCTGGTTTTATTTGTTTTAGTTTTTCTTGAATATCTTTTTTATTTAATAAAGATATCATTACTTTATTTGAAGTTAAGGAAATATCTAATGCTTTTTCTCTTATATTTAATCCGTAATATAAATGATGTTTTCTGGATTTTATTCCAAACTTTGTTAACAGTCTTGTATGAAATCCTGAATAATTTGATAGATTAAAATTTTCTTTTTGTATCTGTTTTAATTTTTTCTTATCTATTAAAACTTCTTGTTTATATTCTCCTAGATGTTCTATTTGATTATCAATATCTTCATTAGTTTGAGAACTTGTGGCTATATCCATTATTCTGTTTCACTAAAATCACTATAATCTGTTTCTGTTAAAATAAATATGCTTTCATCTGAATCTGTAATTTCTTCAAAATCATTAATTTGAATAAATTCTTCATTATTTATCATTTGTTCAATATCTTCATCAATTTCTATTTTCTTTGTATTTTTATCAAATTTCTTAGGGCATTTATTTGCATAATGACCTAATTGATTACAAAAATAACATCTGCATTCCTTTGTAAAAGGTTTTTTATTTCTTCTGTATGTGGGTTTATGAGTTTTTCTATATCCTTTTTTCTTATAATAATTTGTTTTTCTAGGTTTAAAATATCTTCTTTTCTTATAGTGTTTTCGTTTTTTATATTTTCTTTTAATTTTTCCATAATAATATGGACTATCACATCCTATCATAAGTGGCATTTTAGGTGTATCACAACATAAAGAAATTCTTTTTCTTAATCATTTTATAGCTTTAGCTAATATTGCATCTCCACACTAAGTACTAAGTTTATTTCTTAAGTGTGCTATTCTTTTTCCTAAAGTATCTGCAGTCCTAGGATTATATGTTTCTATCAGTTTCTGTCCCCAAGGGTCGGGAATCTTAGAAAAGAATAAAGGCAAATAATAACTATAACCAGTATCTATTTGACTATAAATATGATAATAATAATCTTGAAAAACACAAATATATCGTTCTATTTCACACATATCACATAATTGTAATCTTTGTAATGCAATACAATATTTATTTATTGTTGTTGGATCTGTAATTAATCTTCCTTCCCCATGAAATTCTAATTGGAAGGCTTCTACTATTGCTGTTATTAAATCTGCTGAAGTTGTTAATGATAATATCACATTTTTTGTTTCTTCAGGCATATGTTGCCAAAATCTAAAAGCACTATTAAGTAGTGTTTTTTCAATAAAACTTTTTGTTACAGTTAAATCCATTTTATTAATTTCTACAGCTATCCTGAGAGATGTTTCCCATTTATCAATTGCTTCTTCTACATTATTTATGCAATCTAAGTTTAAAAATATTCCAAATGGATTTATATGTTCATTTCTCATTTTTTTTCTAATGGAGTATAATTATCTTCTTGTGGTACTGATGTTAATCCAGCATATCCTAATGGATTTCTTGTTTGTGCACCAGGAGTGTTATTTCTTCTTCTTAATGGAGGTTCCCTTGCAAATGGTCCTCTAGATGAACTAGGAATATCTGTTATATTAGGATTTAATTCTTGTTTTATATCTGGTTTAATATTAATAAAATTATGAGAATTATTTATATCTATTTCACCTATTTTTGTAATTAAATTATCAATATCATAATTTTCTTCTGAAGAACTCATTTTTTATAATTTTCTGGTATTTTCATTTTTAATAAGTGTAAGGCTATTGGATCTGTTACATGTGATGTATTTTGTTCTTTATCTTGTTTCTTTTCTAATAGACTTCTTATTTGTTGTAATTCTACTAAAATTTTCTTTCCATAGTATATTATTGTTTTCTGTAATTCTTTACAATCTTTTTCTATTTTTAATTCAGAATCTTTTAATTCTATATATCTTTCTTCTACTTCTTGCATATTATTAATTTTGTCCATGATTTTTATCAGTTTTAGTTCCCAGGAAAGCGAGGTGAGTCATAAAGACAAATTAGAGACCAAGGCTTTCCTTAGCCAGAACTATTACTGTTAAAATCATGTTTTATCTTTTCAAACATACAAGTACGTGGCATTGTTATACCTAAATCTTCCAGAAGCATAAGCTTATGAGGAAAGTTTAGGTTTCCAGCCTATATACTTGAAATCTTTCAACATATTTTGAAATATGTTCAGATTATCATATGTTTGGGTTAATCTTTTTGTATTTTTTACAAATTCCTGCATAATATGCTAGGTTTCTCCTGAATCTTTATAACTAGGCTCTGATACCATTTCGGGGTTTATGGGGGTGAGCTGTACTCAGCAATCTCAGAATTTTGTTGTTATTTAGATAGAAATTTAGCAACAAGGTGTTCTGTTACCTATCTATATCAATTTCATCATAATTATAGAGTAAGTAATCAAATCTTTCTTTTAATTTTTCTAAAATTCTAATTATATTATGCATGAATATCATTTTTATTTTACAATCTAATGGTTTAAATTCCATGTTATTTTCATGTTCAGCTTGTATCTGATTTCTTATTTCTTCAATTAATGTAAGAATATTATCTTTTTCAGAAAAATCTAACATAACTAAACTATCACTAAATTTTTCAATGGTTTCCATTATTTCTTATGTCCTTATATCTTAACAAAATTTAGGCAATAACACCTACTATTCTTGAATCATAAAAAAGAAAAGGGTCCAACATGCTTCCGTACCTTTCTTCTTCTTTGACCGCTAAATCATCGGGTGTCCACAATCCTTTTACCGTGCGTTTCAGCACCAACCTAAGTATCCCTTAGGTAACTGATCTGTGTCCCTTCAATAACCAGCAGCACAACCTAGTTTCGTTTCCTACCTCTAGGTGTACAGAAGAAAACTAAAGAAGTAGTTGAAGCAGTTTCTTCTTTATGAAGGAAGAATAGAAGAGTTTAGAGAAAAGTTTGCTAAGATATAAGAGTAAAGAAACTCTTTATTGATTCATATGAATATCTTACAAAGGGAGGAAAGGGAGAGAAAAAGGCTTAACTTCGAATCAACTTCGAATCAACATCATCCTCTTCCTCCATGGATGTTGAATTAAGACCACAGAAAGATAAAGGGAAAAGAGTTCAACTCAATATTCCCACTGTTGCAGATATGATTGAACCAGTTATGGAACAATTAACGATAATGAAAAGGCTTTATAGTCTTTCAAATACTGATAACAGATATATTGATTATTCTGGGATTTATCCTAAAATTAATTTTCTCCAAGATTCATCTCCAGAAGAGATAAGATATTGGTTTGATTTTGGAGCCTTAAACTCCATAGAGATTTCACAACTGCCCAAATGGATATATCAAGGCGTGAAGGATTGCTACATACACAATCCTACCATGACCCCTAAAGATATTATTGTATTAAAAATTTTATCTGCAGGTCCTGATTTCCATAAAGATGACAGATATCCTGCTTACCATTTCATCCAAATTGCAAAAGCAGATTCATTTTCAATTACAGCGCAAAAGCTTAAGAAAGATCTGCCCAAATTTGAAGAAAAAGATATCCATTATAGAAGAGCGATAGGGATCAGAATAGTCCTACAAGGACTAGAAGCTAGCTTCAAGCGTGGATTTCGCACATATGGCGGACAAAAGATATTATCTTCCATCATGATTTCTCCAGCAAAGACAACACCTGTCTCTGCTTGAAATTACATGGCTACAAAGATAAAACTTCTCAATACTGGAGCTGTCAAATCAAGCCCTCAGGCTCAAGAACGTATCTGTCAATTTAGACAGCATGATTTGAATACATGCCCCGCATGTACCTTCGATACCAAAAGCAAAGATAAAGATAAGGTGCCAGATAGACCGTCGGCATATAGCGACGAAGAATGAAGAAGATAAGATCTGAGTGGTCCCCTTATCTACTCAAAAGAAGATACCAGCTATACCGCTATCTAAAGATAAGGCATCTGAAAAAGACTGTCATGATAAAAAGATATGTCAAGACAAACAGATATTTCATCTTATCCTTTGTAAAGAGATAATGTAATCTTTTTGCTTTTTATCTTTTAGTCTGTATCCTTTGAAATCCGGGGTTTCATGTCCGGAATTCAACTATAAATATGTAGTTAGACATTAGGCAAAGGCATTCGAAGTTGATTCGAAGTTAAGCCTTTTTCTCTCCCTTTCCTCCCTTTGTAAGATATTCATATGAATCAATAAAGAGTTTCTTTACTCTTATATCTTAGCAAACCTTTCTCTAAACTCTTCTATTCTTCCTTCATAAAGAAGAAACTGCTTCAACTACTTCTTTAGTTTTCTTCTGTACACCTAGAGGTAGGAAACGAAACTAGGTTGTGCTGCTAGTTGTTGAAGGGACACAGATCAGTTACCTAAGGGATACTTAGGTTGGTGCTGAAACGCACGGTAAAAGAATCGTGGACACCCGATGATTTAGCGGTCAAAGAAGAAGAAAGGTACGGAAGCATGTTGGACCCTTTTCTTTTTTATGATTCAAGAATAGTAGGTGTTATTGCCTAAATTTTGTTAAGATATAAGGACATAAGAAATAATGGAAACCATTGAAAAATATTGTGATAGTTTAGTTATGTTAGATTTTTCTGAAAAAGATAATATTCTTACATTAATTGAAGAAATAAGAAATCAGATACAAGCTGAACATGAAAATAACATGAAATTTAAACCATTAGATTGTAAAATAAAAATGATATTCATGCATAATATAATTAGAATTTTAGAAAAATTAAAAGAAAGATTTGATTACTTACTCTATAATTATGATGAAATTGATATAGATAGGTAACAGAACACCTTGTTGTTAAATTTCTATCCAAATAACAACAAAATTATGAGAAAATGTATATATATATATATATATATATATATATATATATATATATTCTTAGTTTTTCAGTTTTTAGAAATTCGATTTCAGAATAGTTTTCTGTATTAATTTCAGAACAGTTTCCAAAAAATAGATTTCAGTATAATTTTTAGAGAAATATATTATATCAGTATTTCAATTTTCAGAAAACAATATCATATTAGCTTTTCAGTTTCAGAAATATAAAGGAATATTATTTCAGTTTATCAGATTTCAGAAAAGTATATTATATTAGTTTATTAGTTTTCAGAAAAGTATATTATATTAGTTTGTTAGTTTTCAGAAAAGTATATGATATCAGTTTTCAGTTTTCAGAAAAATTGACAGGTCCCTAACCTACTATCTCCTATTAGGTAGCCTGCCGGCACTCCACGGTAGCTTTTCAGTCGAGGCTTGCCTCGCTGAAAAGCTTCCGTGAATCTAAGCCGTTTATTATAACTGAAAATCTGAGTAGAAAATTTTTTTTTTTTTTATAAAATTTTAGCAGAGGCTCCTCTGTTTTTCTGAGACTAACAAATCTTGGAGACCTGCATATAACAACTTGAACACTTCTATATTTGTTTTCAAATCTCAACTACGGTGGATCTCCAGTTCACCTCCACAAACCACAACTCAAACAGTTTAATATTAAAATAAACAATTATAAAAAATAAATGAATCAAATCTTTAAATAAAATACTTATACACATAAAACAATATGAAAATACAAACTTAACAATTTAAAATATTATATATGCTTGTAAAACAGTTACAGCATCCTCTGACTAGTCCCGCTGGTCTTCGAAGTCCCTGCAACATCTGCACTTGTACCTGTATCTGTACCTGGGGAGGTTGGTTTATAAAACATAAAAACTATAATGAGCTAAAGGAGCTCAGTGAGTGCGTTTTTAATTTACTAAAAGATCTTAAATATAATAAAATTAACTTTGAATTTAACTGACTCTTCAAACTCTTCAAACTTATTACTAATACTGAAAACTGATAAACTGAAAACTCTCTGCTATTGCTGAAAACTGATACACTGAAAACTGATAAACTTTTTTACTTTTTAAATACAAGCTAAGAATGTTTAATCGATAAAATCTGATAGCCAAGCCTAAATAATTACTTTTAATTTACAATTTAAATACTTAAAATTCTATTATAACTATTTACTTGGCCACTTTTCTGAAAACTGAAAAGCTGAAATAATATACTGATCGATAAAATCTGATAGCCAAGCCTAAATAATTACTTTTAATTTACAATTGAAATACTTAAAATTCTATTATAACTATTTACTTGGCCACTTTTCTGAAAACTGAAAAGCTGAAATAATATACTGATCTAAAAACTAAAAAGCTGGAATAATATATTTTCCTGAAAACTGAAATGCTGAGATAATATATTTTTCTGAAAACTGAAAACTGATATCATATACTTTTCTGAAAACTAATAAACTAATATAATATACTTTTCTGAAAATTAATAAACTAATATAATATACTTTTATGAAATCTGATAAATTGAAATAATATTCCTTTATATTTCTGAAACTGAAAAGCTAATATGATATTCTTTTCTGAAAACTGAAATATCTCTAAAAACTACACTGAAATCTATTTTCTGGAAACTGTTATGAAATTTATACAGAAAACTATTTTGAAATTGAATTTCTGAAAATCGAAAAACTAAGAATATATATACTTTTACTTTACTAAAAATTGAAAAGCTGAAATTATATCTTTTCTGAAATGTACTTTTCTGATAAAACTTTTCTAATCATATAGTTTTCTGATAATACTCTTCTGATAAAATACGTTTATAATAAAATGCTTTTCTGATAATAAACTTTTCTAAAAACTTATTCTGTCTCCTGAAAACAATGTACTGAAATCTGTAATTATCTGTTTTCTGAATATTGTACTGAAATCTGTTTTTCTGAAAATCTAGCCAAGCCTAACGTATAAAACTCTTAATTTAATATTCTATACTGAGAATCTGAAAATATTTCTAGCATGGCTTCTGTATCTGAAAACTCCCAATGGACCCCTAAGCTGAACTTATAGGTCGACTAACTGCACCGTATCATATGAGTGGGTCTCTGATAAAAGACATCTCACTGTCTGTGCGGAATGCTGCGTCGCATCATATAGCGAGACAACACCCCAATGTGTGGGCGACTGACAGACTCGACAAACTCAACCCCCTTGGAGTTAGCGGACTGTCCCCCCTTAACTTGCCACACACGATTGGGATGTACCGGCCGGATCTAACTGCTGATAACTGATCTGATCTGAATCTGAAGGGTAATCCATGGGTTTGAAAACTGTTTTCTTTATTTTGAAAACTAGCTTTTAATCAAAAACCATGGAATATATATATATATATATATATAATATTTATTAAATGAATATTCTAAATTTCTGAAATATATAATACTTTAATTAAAAACACATTTAGATAAACCATTATATACAACATCACAAAATACTAATCAAACTTAGAGAAAATATATTAAATGTAATTCAACTGAAAATCTGATTTTGCACTAACTCAAACAAAGATATTAACTTGCTAAACTTTAGATAAAACATATTACTAAAATAAAATAGACTTTGCTTTAAAATAATTTTACACTCACAGGTTTCTGGTTTTCTCTAAGCTTGGCGCTTTGGTTCCTTCGTCTCAATACCTTTCTTGACTTTCCATAACGATTCTTTTTCTCCCATACTACGGAGATTTCTCCCTAAAATAATATATTTCCAAATAAATCGTTAATATAAACACCATCAACTTATACAAAACTCAATTAACACGTTCTACGCTTTATTCTTCAATTTCTTCTATTTTATTTAATATAAATTATGTCAATCGTGCGATTCCTTTACTTGATTGAATTTCAAACATTCAAATTCGACATGATTTCTGAAATCATTTAATTTCTCTTAATTCGAATCTCATACAACACAATCCAATACATTTTCTTGGATTTCAAAACACCAATTTGTATCAATTCATACAAATACAATTTCTAATACTTAATTGCCCATAAATCGAATTCTGTACACTATCAATTTCAATTTCTACACAATTTCTCATACTTATTTTCGTTAATTTAACATAAGTGAATTTCTTTCACTTAACAACATCAAATTCAACTTTATTAAACTCGATTAAACTAATTATAACTTCAATTTCGTATTTAATTTCAAAAATTCTCAAAACTAATGATCCAATTTCGCTCCAAGCACAACATTATAACAAAACTCATAATACAAGTTACTATTTCGAGAATTATTTTGATTTCTTACTTAACGATTCTAAATTCAAACCACCAATTAACTCAAAAACACTCCAATTACTCACTTAATATCTCAATTTAACAATTCAAACTCAAAATCATTAAATCCCCAAATCTTTAACTTACTAATTTCTTGATTTTTATTCAAATCAACTCCAATCAAACTAATTTCAATTAAAACACTACAAAATACTCAAATCAAACACTAAAATCACAAAACCCATAAATCAATTTCACTTAAACTCAACAATCAATTCAAACATAAATAAAAACTCAATCAATCTCTAAAGTTTATTCAATTTCATTTCATACTCAACAATCAAAACTCCAACACAATTTAATTTCATCAAAATTCAAACCAAATCAACTTCATCAAACTTACCCAAATTCCTCTTGGTTTTCCTCTTCTTCCTATTGCTGGACCGTGACTCTCTTCTTCTTCCTTTCTTTCCTTTTTCTTCTTCTCCCTTGCTTCTCTCTCTCCTTGGCCGGCCACCTCTCCTCTCTTTCTTTTCTCTCTTTTCTTTCTCTCCTCTCTCTCGAATTTTCTGGTTTATTTCATTTGGCCGGTCAACTCTGTTTCTCTTGTTTTAAATTTGTTGTTTTGTTTTTTATTCTTTTTTTTTTCTCATTTCATTTGGCCGAGTTTGTTTTGTTTGGTTTCTGGTTACTTTACTTTTTATTTGGTTTGAGTGAGTGGAATTCTCCACTCACATTCACACATGTTTTATTATAAAATTTTGTTTTTCTTTTTGTTTGACTATTTATGGATGAAATCTCACCATGTGTCACTCATATAAATTCCTAGTAATTACAGCATGCCCCTTGACCCATTAAAATCATAATGTGACCACCAATTTGAGAGTTAATTATATGATTTTGGTCAACAATCTTTTGATTTATAATTTAATCCATAACAATCCATTAACTCTTTTCCACAAAAATCTATTTCAACTTACTTTTCCATCAATTAATTAAATCACAATCACAATCAAGTTAAAAATATATTTTAACTTCCAATAAATATTCTTTATATTCCAATTTATGAAAATCTTTACTATATTCTCCAAAACTTATAATTTAAATTTCTCATATACTTTATGGAACCTTATTAATCATCTGAAACCATTTCAGATATTTTCCAAGTCTCTGATACCCTTAATACTTTTAACCTCTAATTTATGGAAAAACCTTATTAGAAATTTCGAAATGTATAATTGGATTTCGTAGATACATTACGAAATCGTACTAATCGTCCAATAAACTCTATTATAGTACCGTACAATCAATTCTGGAAAACTAGATTACAACATCTGTACATGTACAGTACATACTATTGGGAAGAGGTGTATCACAAAAATATATTATCTCAGCATTTCAATTTTCAGGAAAATATATTATTCCAACTTTTTAGTTTTCAGATCAGTATATTATTTCAGCTTTTCAGTTTTCAGAAAAGTGGCCAAGTAAATAGTTATAATAGAATTTTAAGTATTTCAATTGTAAATTAAAAGTAATTATTTAGAATTGGCCATCAGATTTTATCGATTAAACATTCTTAGCTTGTATTTAAAAAGTATATCAGTTTATTAGTTTTCAGTATATCAGTTTTCAGCAATAGCATAGAGTTTTCAGTTTATCATTTTTCAGTATTAGTAATAAGTTTGAAGAGTTTCAGTTAAATTCAAAGTTAATTTTATTATATTTAAGATCTTTCAATAAATTAGAAACGCATTCACTGAGCTCCTTTAGAATAGAATTTATGTTTAAGTATGTTGTGATTAAAGTATTTTATAACTCCGAAATTTAGAAATTCTATTTATTTAAAGAGGTAAGTTTTATGTATATCCCATGCTTTTGATTAAAAGTTAGTTTTCAAAGTAAAGAAAACAGTTTTCAAACCCATGGATTTCCTATGGATTATCAGATTATTAGTATCAGTAGTTAGATCCGGCCGGTACATCCCAATTGTATGTGGCAAGTTAGGGGAGGGGGGGGGGACAGTCCGCTAACTTCAGAGGGTTGAGTCTGTCGAGACTGTCAGTCGCCCACACATTGGAGTATTGTCTCACTATATGATGCGACGCAGCATTCCGCACATAGCCAGTGAGATGTCTTTTATCAGATGTCACGTTAAGCGCACCAGTTAGTCACCTCGTGACTTATATCAGATGTCACAGTGGACGGCGCAGTTAGTCGCCCTGTGACCCACTCATATGGTACGACGCAGTTAGTTGACCTATGAGTTCAGTTCAGCTTAGGGGTCCATTGGGAGTTTTCAGACACAGAAGCCAAGCTAGAGATATTTTTCAGATTTTCAGTACAAAATATTTAATTAAGAGCTTTTATACGTTAGGCTGGCCTAGATTTCCAGAAAAACAAATTTCAGTACATTATTCAGAAAACAGACAGAATGAGTTTTCAGAAAAGTATTTTATCAAAAAAATAATTTATCAGAAAAGTATATTATCAGAAGAGTATTATTAGAGAACTATATTATTAGAAATGTTTTTCAGATAAGTTTTATCAGAAAAGTATTTTCAGTAAAGTATATATTATTTCAACTTTTTAGTTATCAGAATAGTATATTATTTCTCAGCTGTTCAGTTCTCAGAAAAGAATAAAAATATATTCCATTAGTACAGCTTTTTAGTTTTCAGCATAAGAAACATATATATATTTATATATATATGTTATCAGCTTTAAAAGTTATTATATAGTCTCAGCTTTTCAATTTCTAGTAAAGTAAAAGTATATATATATATATATATATATATATATATTCTTAGTTTTTCAGTTTTCAGAAATTCGATTTCAGAATAATTTTCTGTATAAATTTCAGAACAGTTTCTAGAAAATAGATTTCAGTATAGTTTTTAGAGAAATATATTATATCAGTATTTCAGTTTTCAGAAAAGAATATCATATTAGTTTTTCAGTTTCAGAAATATAAAGGAATATTATTTCAGTTTATCATATTTCAGAAAAGTATATTATATTAGTTTATTAGTTTTTAGAAAAGTATATGATATCAGTTTTCAGTTTTCAGAAAAATATATTATCTCAGCATTTCATTTATCAGCTTTTCAGTTTTCCTAAAAATAAAAGTTATTATATTGTCTCAGCTTTTCAATTTCTAGTAAAGTAAAAGTGTATATATATATATATATACACACACACACACACACACACATATATATATATATATATTCTTATATTTTCAGTTTTCAGAAATTCGAGTTAAAAATAGTTTTCTGTATAAATTTCAGAACAGTTTCCAGAAAATAGATTTCAGTATAGTTTTTAAAGAAATATATTATATCAGTATTTCAGTTTTTAGAAAAGAATATCATATTAGCTTTTCAGTTTCAGAAATATAAAGGAATATTATTTCAGTTTATCAGATTTCAGAAAAGTATATTATATTAGTTTATTAGTTGTTCAGAAAAGTATATGATATCAGTTTTCAGTTTTCAGAAAAATATATTACCTCAGCATTTCAGTTTTCAGAAAAATATATTATTCCAGCTTTTCAGTTTTCAGATCAGTATATTATTTCAGCTTTTCAGTTTTCAAAAAAGTTGCCAAGTAAATAGTTATAATAGAATTTTAAGTATTTCAATTGTAAATTAAAAGTAATTATTTAGAATTGGCCATCAGATTTTATCGATTAAACATTCTTAGCTTGTATTTAAAAAGTATATCAGTTTATCAGTTTTCAGTGTATCAGTTTTCAGCAATAGCATAGAGTTTTCAGTTTATCAGTTTTCAGTATTAGTAATAATTTTGAAGAGTTTCAGTTAAATTCAAAGTTAATTTTATTATATTTAAGATCTTTCAGTAAATTAGAAACGCACTCATTGAGCTCCTTTAGCTAATTTTAGTTTTTTATATTTTATAAACCAACCTCCCAGGTAGTACAGGTGCAGACACTGCAGGGACGCCGAAGACCAGTGAGACCAGTCAGAGGATGCTGTGACTGTTTTACAAGCATATATAATGTTTCAGTTGTTAAGTTTGTATTTTAATATTGTTTTAACTGTATAAGTGTTTTATTTAAAGATTTGATTTATTTATTTTTGATAATTATTTGTTTTGATATTTGAATTGTTTGAATTGTGATTGCGGTTTGTGGAAATGGACCGAAGGTCCACAGTAGTTGAGATTGAAAATTTTATAGAAGTGTTAAAATTTTTATCCTGGATTTGGTAATTTCAGAAAAACAGAGGAAATTCTGCCAAAATTTTTATAAAATAGTTTTTTATAAAAAAAAAAAAAAAAATTCTACTTAGATTTTCAGTTATAACAAACGGCTTAGCTTCACGTAAGCCTTTCAGCGAGGCAAGCCTCGACTGGAAAGCTACCGTGGAGTGACGGCGGGCTACCTAATGGGAAATAGGAGGTTAGGGGCCTATCATCACTGAACCCATATCTGGGTTCGTCGAACCTCAATGAACCCATATCTGGGTTCGTCGAACCTCAACGAACCCAGAAACGGGGTTCGTTGAAGATCTTCAACGAATCCAGACTGGGTTCGTTGAACCTCAACGAACCCAGATCTGGATTCGTTGAGGTTCGACAAACCTAGATACGGGTTCGTTGATCCTCAACGAACCTAGTTTTCTGGGTTCGTTGACGATGAAGAAACCCAGGTTTCATACTCAACGAAACCAGAAAACTGGGTTCTTTGAGAATCAACGAACCCATATATGGGTTCATTGACATTCAACGAACCTAGAAACTGGGTTCGTTGAAGATCCTTCAACGAACCCAGTCAGATCTTCAACGAACCCAGAAAAGGTTCGCTGAAGATGTACTGTACATGTAGGTATTATAATATAATTTTCAGAATTTATTGTACGGTACACTTGTGAATAAATATACCTTTATTATGGGTAAATTGAATGTCAAAAGCACTAACGATGCTATAATGAAATTTATTGGATAGATCCGAAAGTTTCCGAAAAAGGGTATCAGAGATTTGGAAAATATCTAGAATAGTTCCAGACGATTATTAAGGTTCCATAAGGTATATACGAAATCTAATTATAAATTAAGATTTTCATAAATTGGAGTATAAAAATATATTCTTGGAAGTTAAAATATATTTTTACGATATGAGGTTGTGATTTAATTAATTGATGGAAAAGTAAATTCGAATGGATTTTTGTGGAAAAGAGTTACTAAATTGTTATGGATTAAATTGACAATTAAAGTGTTATTGTACAAGTATATGTAATTAGTTTTCAATTCGTGGTTACATTAGGATTTGAAAATGAAAAGGGGCAAATTGTAATTATAGAGAAGTAATATAATATATATATATATATATATATATATATATATATATATATTAGAATCAGAAATTGAGAGAGGAAGAAGAAAAACAGAAACGAAAACAGAGGAAGAGAGAGGCGGTGGAGGAAGAAAAGAAAGAAAAGAAAAAGAAGAAGAAGTAGAGAAGGGAGATCGGCCAAAGGGAGAAAGAGGAAGAAAGAAGAAAGAGGAAGTAGCAGCCAAGAGAAGGAAGAAAAAAAAAACTGTGCAGAAAAAAAAAAAAAAACAGAGCAGAAAATGTGCAGGGAGAAAAGAAGAAAAAGAGAAAAAGAAAAGAGAAAGAGAGATGAGGAAGTTTTCGGTTTAGCTAGAAGAAGAAGAAGAAGAGGATTTGGGTAAGTGTGATGAAGTTAAATTGTTTGAATTTTGATGAGATTAAAATTGTGTTGTAGAGTTAGTAGTTAACAATTGATGAAATTGAATGGATTTTAGAAATTGATTGAGTTTTGATTGTGGTTGAAATTGATTGTTGAATATAAGTGAAATTGAATGTTTGGTTGATGAAATTGAATGATGGGTTTTGTTAATTGAGTATTTGATTTGAGTTTTTGAAGTGTTTTAATGGAAATTAGTTGGAATTAAATTGATTGAAATGAAAATTTAGAAAATTAGTAAGTTAGAGATTTGGGGATTTGATGATTTTGAGTTTAAATTAGTTAATTGAGATGTTATTTGTGTAATTGGAGTATTTTTGAATTAATTGACGGTTTGAATTTAGAATCGTTAAGTAAGAAATCAAAATGATTCTCGAAATAGTAACTTGTATTATGAGTTTGTTTGTGATGTTGTGTTTGGAATGATTTTGAAGTTGAATTTGATGTTGTTAAGTGAAAGAAATTCACTTATGTTAAATTGACGAAGATTAGTATGAGAAATTGTGTAGAAATTAAAATTGATAGTATACAGAATTCGATTTATGAGTAATTAAGTATTAGAAATTGTATTTGTATGAATTGATACAACTTGGTGTTTAGAAATCCAAGAAAATGTATTGGATTGTATTGTATGAGATTCGAATTAAGAGAAATTGAATGATTCCAGAAATTATGTTGAATTTGAATGTTTGAAATTCGATCAAGTAGAGGAATCGTATGATTAACATGATTTATATTAAATTAAATGCAATTGATTTTATTATAATAGAAGAAATTGAAAGAATAAAGGGTTAAAGGTGCTAATTGAGTTTTGTATTAGTGATTATATTTATATTAATAATTTATTTGGAAATATATTAATTTAGGGAGAAATCTCCGTAGTATGGGAGAAAAAGAATCGTTATGGAAAGTCAAGAAATGTATTGAGACGAAGGAACCTGTAACACCCCCCGACCCGACCCGGGGAGCGCTACTCGGACTTTCAAAATTTTTCAAAACTTCATTTTACATTTCAAAATTATTGTGAGCCCATAAAACAGTTTAAAAATCTTTTTCAAGTGAGCCCATAGCAATAAATAAACTTTTTACGAAAATTTGGCAGAGTACCGTTTGTTTTTCGGATTTCTCAAAAACCTGCTTTTACACAAATCAATCCAAAATTCACATTTTTCACAAACACTTCTATAACACTTTCAAACAGTTGCGCACTCTGCCGTATAGTGCGACTTACCATCACAATTTATAAAATAAAACAAATCATAAAATAATTAATTGCAAAACATATTACAAAATGTATTTACAAATCCCCTGTATATACATGCTTTCAGAATATATATATACATAACACAATATAGCTACCCAACTGTACAAATCTCTGGGACTCTGTCCGCAACTCTTTATCTCTTCAGTCCTTAGCCTCTTCCGGATCCCTGGTACCTACGCGTTAGAAACAAAACTAACGCGCTAAGCATAAAGCTTAGTGGATGTATTATAAACTCAATTAAATAAATCACAATATAAATATCTTTTAAGAATAAATAAACCACAATATATGTATATATAATTTATTTTGAATCCATTTCAAAATCAAATAAATTTCAAAATCAGAGCATTAAACAAATTCAATAACTTTAATGTCAATAATGAGGTCAACATATGAATGCAATTAATAAAATCATTCGGTTCACTTTTCAATTCCAATCAATTCTGGCCCACTAGAATACTAAACATTCTAGGACTGGAATATGGGTCAATGTGACGTCCGGGGTTGCCCCGCAACAACAGTCACTGATATCAACGTGATTGTCCGAGATTGCCCCGCAACAACAATCACTAGTATCATTGTGATTGTCCGAGATTGCTCCGCAACAACAATCACACAATAATAACGGCGTAGTACTGCTCAGAAAACCCAGCTGGTATACCAACCTCCTATATCCATTTCTATATCTAAGTATCCTAGGGCCGTTACAATAAACGATTTTCAAATATTCGCAATAAATTACAAATCATAAACAATAGTCATGCAAGTAACTAAATCAAGTATTTCTCACGAATCGTAACAATCGAAATATTCAAAAACACGATCCAAATACGATCTATCATAAAATCATTCCAAATCAACAATATATATATATATATATATATATATAAATCATCGATTTTTCATATAAATAAACAAGTTTCTTACGAAAATCGAAAACGTGAACTTTCAACGAAATCGAAAACGAAAACGGAAACGAAAACGAAAACAATAACGAGATACTTTTCGTAAAGATTTCGAAATCGAAAGTACTCCAACCTGGAATCCTTGTTTTCGTTCGAAAATCCGCGGTTCTACGATTTCGTTTCCTTCCCTTTCCTTTTTCTTCTTCTTCTTCCTTCTCTTTCTTTCTTCTTCTTCTCTCTTTTCTTTCTTTTTCTCGGCCTTTTCTCTCTCTTTTTAGTGTTCTGTGATTTCTGGCTTCCTCGAGAAGCCACTTCTTTTTTTATATTTTTTTCGCTACCGCGACCGTCGTCGCGACCTGTGGTCGCGCCACCAGGTCGCGGTGCTCACTGGACCATTCGCACCGCCTTCATCGCGAGCGCACCTTGGTCGCGCTGGAGCTCGCGTTGCTCACTGCCCGAATTCGACATTTTCATCGCGAGCAGTTCATCGCAACCTGTGGTCGCGGTGACTGGTCGCGATGCTCACTGCCAGAAATCGGGTTTTTCACCGCGAGCGAGCCATCGCGACCTGTGGTCGCGGTGACCAGGTCGCGATACTCTCTGGTTCAATTTTCAATTTTTCAACCATTCAATTTTTCATACATTTAATTACATTTTCACCCCCTCAAATAGTAAAATTTATTTTCACATATATAACATTAATTACCCGAAATCCGGGATGTTACAGAACCAGAATACCAAGCCTAGAAAAAACCAGAAACCAGTGAGTGTTAAACTATTTTAATGCGAAATTATATTTTTAGTTGAAATATACTTTAGTGTACTTTGATTTAATTTAATTATTTATGACTTAATATATATGTTGTTTATTTATATGTGCTTTATATTCAAAATAAAATTGTTTGCTTCAGTGATATATTTAAATTAAGGTGTTTTATATTTCAGAATTTTTGAGTTTGTATTCAGCTGAGAAAATATTTATGCATGAAATTTAGTTAAAGAAATATATTTTTATGTATATATTTCAAGTTTTTAGATTAAAAGCTAATTTTCAAAAGTAAAGAAAATAGTTTTCAAACCATGGATACCCATTTATTATCAGAATTACCAGAATTATAAGAATTTATCAAAATTATTAGAATTATCAAAATTTATCAGAATTAGACGCGGCTGGTACATCCCAATTGTGTGTGGCAAGTTAAGGGGGGATAGTCCGCTAACTCCAGAGGGGTTGAGTCTGTCGAGTCTGTCAGTCGCCTACACATTGGGGTGTTGTCTCGCTATATGTTGCGACGCAGTATACCACACATAGGCAGTGTGATGTCTTTTATCAGAATATCAGAAGTCACCAGTGTGGCGCCAGATTAGCCGCTTGGTGACACCCTCCATATGGTACGACGTCAGTTGGGTCGTTCTATGGAGTATCAGAAATCAGAAGGGTTCCATGGGTTTCATCAGAAAAGTATTTATTAGAAAAAGAATTATTAGAAACGTTTTATCAGGAAAGTATTTCTTAGAAAAAGAATTATTAGAAAAGTTTTATCAGAAAAATATTATTAGAAAAGTATATTATTTTAGCATTTCAGTTATTAGAAAAATATATTATTTCAGTGTATCAGATTTTAGAAAAGTATAATATATTAGTTTATTGATCTTCAGAAATATTGAAAGGTTTTCAGTATAGTTTTCAGAAATTAGATTTCAGAATAGATTTCAGTATAGTTTTCAAAACAGTTTTTAGAAATTAGATTTCAGAATAGTTTTCAATATAGCTTTCAGAACAGTTTTCAAAAGTTAGATATCAATATATTTTTAGTATGAATTTCAGAATAGTTTTCAGAAAATAGATTTCAGAAATAGTTTATCAGTTTAGTATTTTTACAAAATAGATTTATATTATTTTCAGATTTTCGGGAGATTAATAGAAATTAATAGAAAAAGAATTAAAGTTTAATTAGAAATTTAACAGCACTCACTGAGCTCGTTTAGCTCATTAAAGTTACAAATACAGGTACGGGTGCATACGTTGCAGGGACGTCGAAGACTAGCAGGACCAGTCAGAGGATGTTGTGACTGCTTTACAGGCATATAAATGTTTTAGTTATTAAGTTTGTATTTTAGTATTGTTTTAAGTGTGTAAGTATTTTATTTAAAGATTTGATTTATTTATTTTGATAATTGTTTATTTTCATATTAAACTATTTGAGTTGTGGTTTATGGAAATGGACCGGAGGTCCACAGTAGTTGAGATTTGAAAAATTATAGAAGTGTTCAAGTTGTTTTTTGCAGGTCTCCAAGATTTGGTAAACTTAGAAAAACAGATGAGACTCTGCCAAAATGTTTATAAAATAATTTTGTATAAAAAACAAAAAAATTTTCCTACTCAGAATTTCAGAATAAAGAAATGGCTTAGCTTCACGGAAGCTTTTCACCGAGGCAAGCCTCGACTGGGAAGCTACCGTAGAGTGCCGGCAAGCCGCCTAACATGAGATAGTAGGTTTGGGGCCTGTCAAAGATCTTCAACGAACCCCGTTTCTGGGTTCGTTGAACCTCAACGAACCCAGATCTGGGTTCGTTGATCCTCAACGAACCCAGAAACTAGGTTCATTGAGGATGAACGAACTCAGTTTCAATTTTTTTTTTTTGGGTTGGTGGAGATCCATCATTTTCAATTTCAATTTTTTTAAAAAAAATTAGAAAAAATATTTAATTTAAAATTTTATTTTTTTAAAAAAATTTCAATATAATCTTTACCGTCCATCATGATTGATGGACGGTGGAGATCTATAGAAGTTCATTTTGAAATTTTTAATTTTTTTAATTTAATTTATTTTACTAAAAATACCCCTGGAACCGTTAAGTTTGACTAACGATTGACTTACAGAAGGACCAAAATGATACATTTCTAAAGGTTAGGGTCCAAGGATACCAATAAACGAAACTGATTTAAAAAATTGATAATTCCCCAAAAGTTAGGGACCAAATTGATAATCCCCTCGTATTCACTATTGTGATCCTCAACTTTTTAGAAATACATCAAAATGGTTATTCTGTTAGTCAACTGTTAGCCAACATTAACTAGAGCGGGGATATTTATGTCTTTATACATAATTTTATAAAAGGGGGATTATCATTTTGGTCTCTAAGTTTTGGAGAATCATCAGTTTGTTAAATGAGTTTTAGTTAATGGTACATTTGGTCCTTAACTTTTAGAAAATGTATCAATTCGGTCCCTTTGTTAGTCAACCGTTAGTCAAACTTAACGGTTCCAGGGGTATTTCCGTCTTTAAACTTATCAATAACTCAACAGTAAATTTTTTAGTAAAATGACATATCTATCCCTAGCTAAAAATTTAAAATATCTCTTCAAAAAAAAAATTAAAAAATTAAAAAAAATTTAATTAGATCGCCACCGTTAATCAAGATTGTTGGACGGTATAGATTATATTAGAATTTTTATAAAAAAAATTGAAAATTAAAAATTAATTTTTTTTATATTTTGTTTTTTGTTCTAAGTGGAGGTCCAGATTAGAGCTCCACTAACATCCAAAAAAAAAAACAAATAATCTGGGCTGAAGAACCTAAGATGGATTCTCCGTAGAAGAACCCATCTAGGTTCTTCGGGGAAGAACCTGATCTGGGTTCTTCGGCGAAGAACCCACATATGGGTTCTTCAACGAGTGTTCTTCGTTTTTCTTTTTTTCTGGTTTTTTTTTTTATGTTGGTAGAGATCCAATCTGGATCTCCACCAAGATTTCCAATATAATTTCATGTTTTTTAATTTTCACTTTCTATTTTTTTTAAATTCCTAAATAATTTATACCGTCCATCAAGATAGAAATCAATTTTAAAAATATTTAGTTTTTACTTTTTATTGTTTAAAAAAATTCTAATATAATCTCCACCGTCCATCAATTTTGATGGACGGTGGAGATTCATTTAAAAAAAAATTATTTTTATTTTTTAAATATTAATCTGAAATGATCATATTATCCTTTTAAATATTAATAATTTTTAAAAAATTAGAGGTTAAAATTATAATTTTAATTCATTTAAATAAAGTTAAGGGCAAATTAGTCTTTTTACCAATTCTGTGAGGTTTGACCGTTAGAAAATTAGTCAAAGGGACCAAAATGATAAATTTCCAAAAAGTTAGGGTCCAAGGATACCAATAAATGAAACTGATTGAAAAAACTGATAATTCTCCAAAAGTTAGGGACCAAATTGATAATCCCCCGTAATATGCATATGAAAGTGATATCTTTTAAAAATTTGGGGACCAAATTATAACTCTCCCTTTTAGAACTTGGACCTTCTTGAATGTGGATACAAGGAAATTAAAATTGATAAATATACCAATATATCCATTGATATTTTTATATTTTGGAGGAGACCGACATCGAAACGGACAAATATCTATATCCTGTCGAATATTCGAACGTGGTTCGAAATATCTACAAAATATTCCAAATATCTCGAAAATCGCAAAATTTTGTGATTGTCCCTTAAAAATTCATGGAGTTATGTAAAGTATTAAAAAAAATTAAATCTTAAACACTTAAATTATTGTTCAAATACTATAGATTGAAAAATATTTTAGAAGAGGCGTTACAAATTTATTAAATTTTCAAGATGATAGTCAATAGTAGAATTATTGAAATAAAAATTA
>QUWJ01000852.1:0-28532 GCA_003430845.1 Xanthoceras sorbifolium
TGTTAAAAATTGTGAACTAAAATATGATAAGTTATATATATATAAACTTAAATAAAAAGATTATAAAATAATAATTTTATTTTCAAGTTTTAACGAAAGATTACTAGGAAAGGAGAAAATTTTGGATGCACGAATCTCGAATATGCATCGGGCCTCAAGTGTTAACAGTGGCGAAATCAACATAGAAAATATTTATTTGGTATTTTTTTTTCATTCCTTTGACAATTTTTTTTTCTCTACCCTAATAAAATATATTTTTTATATTAATTTTACCATGTGTCAAATGAACCGGTGCACTAAAAATTTCTCCTCATAAAGACACTTTGCATTAATTTGGCAGAAAATAAACCACTCGAGAACATCATCAATTGGACAATAAACACCCATTCAACCTAGCTAATCCATATAAACTCAAATTAAAACCCAACCTATGCAAGTCAGACACCTTGTAATATCCGTCCTAAAATGAGTTGCCTACATTACTTAAAATCATATCATGTAGTATGGATTCATATGTTGATCGTATACCCATCCATAAAATGATTTCGAAATAATTTCTTGATAATAACTTTTTAGCAATCTTGTAGGTGGCATAAGCATCAACCATTAATTGCACATTCTATTCGGTCATGGTAAAGTGCTCTTGTTAGAAATTCAACATGATTCCTCTTACAGCGAAAACAATAACCTTTAAGCAAAACACACTAAAGAAAAAGCACACACAAAAGAAAGTAAAACTAATCAAGACAACAATATTATGTAGTTAGGAAAAACTTTTCTACACACATAGAGCGAGCCTGCACTCAATTCACTATAAAAGAACTGATTACAAAGTCAAATGAAAAACTCTCATACTGTTTTTTCTCTGTACATACCCTTTAATAATCTTTTTCTTCTCTTATTTTTGCCTTATTAAAATTCTAACATTAAATGGGTATTTATAAAAAAAACTAAGACAAAAATGACCTAAAACGATTTTCCTAATCTGGTCAAGTTTAGGACTTATAAAGGAATCCTAAATAAACTCGAACTCGCTGACGCAACCTGTGGATCGTCATTGCCATTTTCTTCATCTGGCTGGCACGACCAATCCGCGCGACCTGGTAGTTGCGCCCCAGGTTGTGTTGCTCTAAGCTGCGAACTTCTCCTTACTCTCGCGACATTCTTTGCCACGAAATAGTGACGGATAAAATCTTAAGACATAAATTGGCCATCATAATAATATAACAATAATAGGTTTTTATTGTCGGGAGAATCAATCAGATCATATGGAATAATACCTTGAAAACCCCGTGGATTATGTGTTTTCCATTCGTGCAATGCAAGTTTTAGGCACCCATCTTATTGAATGAAAGTACAAAATAAAAATCCCTTTGCATAAGTAAGGTCTTTACTCAGTCGTCCTCCATAATCACCATTAAAACAGAGACTAGTCCATGTCTCGTCTTTAGGATTACATGTGCTCACACGAAATATGTCAGCTTTATAATATGAATAAAGTACAAATATCACACAATATGAGGAAGTTGGAGGTGTCTTTTGATACTCGTCATATGTTATGGTAATAGTATAATCTCATTAGTAAAAGGACAGTAGAAAAAAGAAGGTAACCGAGGGACCAAAATATTTTTTTTTCTTGGAAGATGCAACCAGTAAAATTTTCATGCATATAACTTTGCACCTAAAAGAAAGTCATTATACAAACGATGTCTTTGCTTCTGAAAAGGCTCGTAAAAGAAAATTGAGCTCCTGCAAAAGTTCTTCCCTACGAAACTTGAGCTATCGCAAAATTGTTTCTTTGTCCCTCTCGTGCTCATAGCCCATTAACCACAGCAACTTATCTGCAAATTTGATATTATCATAAATATTTGATCACCAGCTCTTGCATACACCTTTGCATCGTACTTGATCGATATAATGAAGGCATTCCACAATTAAGATTAAGATATTAATCTGAATATATAGTTAAGTTGCTCATATTGTTGTGAATCCTATAATTTGTCCACCTGAACTATAAATGTAATACTTTAGTTTTGTTTATTATTCTTAAAATAAGTCAAATAATAACCATATTTGAATAGAAAAGGACAATATATGTGATCTAATCTAAACCATCGCAAAAAAAAATACAAAAGTTAATATTTAATTAAATAGAGGTATTAACAAATACTAAAATTTTGATAATGATTGGTAAAATTTCAAAGTGGAACAATATTTTGAATTTTCTTCGAGAAATGACAAATCTTAGATTCAAACATGGAAAATTAGTTTCTTTGTGTCATTAGCAAAATTGCATTCCTTAAAAAATTTTGTCCGCAATTGTTCAAGTTTAAATATAAATTCATCAGATTGACATTCAAAAAATTATAATAACAAGCTTAATCTCCAACGAATATAATTATATATACATTGGACATAACAATATTGATTGTTTTATAATCTTTCTAATATAATGTATTCACTAAATTATACTATATGGCAAAATTTAATTAAAATCACAGAAAATTATTAGAATACAAAAAATAATGATGTTTTCAATGGATTTGGCGATATTAATAATTAGTTTGAGAAATTACCTGAAGGGAGATGAATAAGTCGACTGTTCTAATGTAGAAGGATAACCAGAAAAGTTTCATGTTTGAAATAAATTGTTATGGCAAATAGAAATAATGAAGAACTGTTTATTTCACTTAATAAAAAAACCATAAAATGAAGTATCTACTTATAATAGCTATGAACTAATATGATAAAACTAGAACTCTAATATGATAATATCAATTACAATTGTCAAATACAATAATATATGATAATTCTAATCACCTGATAATAATAAAACAACTAATAAATAATCTAATGATATAAATGCAAGTAATTATTTGGTTTAATCCTAACTCTTTTTCAACGAAGTTCTTTAACCTGCTCCTCAAAATAACAAATACTAGATCAGGATCTCTTTGTCCTTCACTAGGTCTTGAATAAATGAAACTTGATGTTCATGTACTCACTTTTACCCGTAAAACTAAATGCTGTGGTTAGAGAAATTGCTGTAAAATCTACAAAACCTAATAAAAAACCATTTACAAGTAGTAATAGAGAAGATAATGGTTGAAAATATTTTCCAGAGAGTTTCATCAATGCTCTCGAGATTCATTCATTTTCAACAACCCATCCAGAGCATACACACCCTATTTATACAAGCAGATTACACTTACACATGCATACATTCATTGTAGTTAATCTGCCTAGGTGCTTCAAATAATACAAACACACATACAGCTATACCATGATAACAACCATACAACCTAAAGCCAATCAATGACAACACAACTACTAATTTTCACTCTTAACATTCCCCCTCAAATGAGACTGATTAATTAGTGAATTTGAATTTGAGCTTAGAAAATTGGTTCACCAGTAGAGTTGTCATTGGCACCCAGCAGAAGCCACACCATCAGAAGAAATAAGCTCGTTGTTCCCCCTCAAATGAAACTGATTGTTATCAGTAATAAGCTTGGTAGACAGCAGCTGAAACCTAGCAATAGGAAGAGACTTGGTAAAGAGATCAGCAGTTTGAGCTGAAGTAGGCACATACCGAATGTCAAGATGACCATTATTGACCATGTCACGCAGGAGTGAAGGTCAATTTCGAGGTGCTTAGTGCGAGAATGATACACTCGGGTTACGAGCAAGGGAATTAGTCCCCACATTGTCACGCCAGAGAACAGCTGAAGGGGAGACAACCAACTGCAGCTCTTTGAACAAATTTTGAAACCAAATGATGTCTGTAGCTGCTGAGGCAAGAGAGCGATACTCTGCCTCTGTACTTGACCGAGCAACAACACGTTGTGTAACATCCCTAATTTCGAACAATTAATTTTGAATATGTGGATATAATAATTTGTGATTTGAGGGGTGTAAAACGAATTAAAAGTATGTATATTTTTATAGTTTCTAGGTGGACCAGATGAAACGGTCCAAAAATGATATATGAAGAGAAGGGTGAAAACTGGACAGTGAGTACCCGCAACCACTCACCTCGACCAGAGATCGCGATGAGTCGCTCGCGGTGAAAATGGTATTTTCGGGCAGTGAGCACCGCGACCAGTCACCGCGACCACAGATCGCGCTGACTAGCTCGCGGTGAAAATGTCAAATTCGGGCAGTGAGCATGGCGACTACCAGCGCGACCATGGTATCGCAATGAGTGATCGCGATGAAGGCGGTGGAATTGCTCCAGTGAGCAACGCGACCATATAGTGCGACCACAGGTCGCGACGACGGTCGCGATGACCGAAAGATTATAGAAAAAATTAAGCTTGTCGTGGAAGACTCTCGAAAAAGCCAGACAGAAAATAGAGAGGGAGAGACCGAGAGAAAAAGAAAGGGAGAAAGAAAAGAGAAAGAAAAGAGAAAGAAAGGAAGAGAGAGAAAGAAGAAGAAGAAGAAGAGGAAGAAGAGAAGAAGGAGAAGAGAGAAGAAGAGAAAAGGAAGAAGAGAAAAAGGAAAAGAGAGAAAGAAAGGGAAAAAAGGAAAAGAGAAAGAAAAAAGGGAAACCTAGGAGGAAAAAGGTGTAGAAACGGTATCCAGGTTGGTGTACACATGTTTTTGAAGTTTTTATGTGTTTTGATTTGAATTTGAGATTTTGGATAATTTAGTAAATATATGTTTATTTTTTCTATTGAATAATTTCGATTTAATTGTATCTATCGTATTATGATTGTTGAATAGGTTGAAATCAAATGTTTCAGAATTTTGAATGAACAAATCGCTGAATTTCCATAAAATTTTGTATATATGTTTTTCCTAATATTGATTGAATTTTTTTATATTAATTGAGTTTGAATTCGATTTGTGAATTGTTATGTGAAAATATTGTATTGAAACGGTCCTAGGATACTTGTACATAGAAATGGATATAGGAGGTTGGTATACCAGCTGGGTTCATTTAGCAGTACTGCACCGATATTGATATTGATGTGATATTTAATGTACCTCCCCATGGATTCGTCCAGGGGTAGGGAGACATGTACCTCTCCAAGGATTTGTCCTGGAGTAGGGAGACACGTACCTTCCTAAGGATTCGTTCCTGGGATAGGGAGATATGTACCTCTCTAGGTTCCGAACATTCGGTCCTAGGGTAGGGAGATACGTACCATCCTAAGGATTCGTCCTAGGTTGGGAGTTATATTCGACAGACAGCTACTGAGGTCGAACGACCCATATTCCAGTCCTGGACTATGTTGAGTATTCCAGAGGGCCAGAATTGAGACTGATTTGAAAAGAAATGATTATAAACGATTTATATTTCGGTTCCGTATGGATTATTAATTGAAATTAGTTGTTTCTATTGAATTGATTTTGTATGATTTATTGTCGTGTTTGATTTGAATAATAATATGTTTATATACGATTATATTGTGAGATTTTTATTATAGAAAGTTATTTATGATTTTGATAAATGAGTTTAGTGTATACCCACTAAGCTATATGCTTAGCGCGTCGGTTTTTATCGCGCGTAGGTAACAGAGATACTGAGGAGAGAGTCACAGGCAGAGATTCAGAGTCACTTCATTTTGGGTAGATATATATATATATATATATATATATTATATATATATTTGTATAATATAGATTGTTATGTATGCATATACAGGAGTATGTAAAAATGTTATATATTTGTGTTTTGTAATTAAATTATTTTATGATTTCTGTTTTTCATTTTCAAAGGTTTGTAAATAATGAATTATGAATTGTTTTGTAACATCCCTAATTTCGAATAATTAATTTTGAGTGTCTGAATATAAAAATGTATGATTTGAGGGGTGTAAAACGTAATTAAATGTATGTTTATTTTTATGGTTTCCAGATGGACCAGATGGAGCGGTCCAGAAAGATTGCATGAAGTGAAGGAAAAAGTAGACAGTGAGTACCGCGACCCCTCAGCGCGACCAGAGATCGCGATGAACTGTTCGCGGTGAAAAATGTAATTTTTGGTAGTGAGCACCACGACCAGTCACCGCGACCACACATCGCGCTGACTAGCTCACGGTGAAAAAGATCAAATTCGGACAGTGAGCAACGCGACCACCAGCACGACCATGATACCGCGATGGTGCTCGCGATGAAAGCGGTGGAACTTCTCCAGAGAGTACCGTGACCAGGTGTCGTGACCACAGGTCGCGATGACCGAATTTGTATAAAAAAAGAAAGCTTCTCGCGGAAGCCAAGCAGAAAAGAAGAAGAAAAAAACGGGAAAGACAGAAAGAGAGAAAGAAAAGAAAGGAAAAAGAAAAGAAAGAAAGATAGAGAAAGGAAGAGAGAGAGAAGAAGAAGAGGAAGAAGAGAAGAAGAAGAGGAAGAAGAAAAGAAGAAGAAGAAAAGAAAAGAAAGAAAAAAAAAAGAAGAAAGGAAAGAGAAGAAAGAAGAAAAAGGGAAAAAGAAAAATTCAGAAAGAAAACTGTCGTAAAACGGTATCCAGGTTGGTGTACACACAATTTTCGCACGGTTTAATGAAATTGATTTATGAATATTTTGAATTAGTTAAAAGTGATTTATATTGAAATTTATGATTTTATTTTCTGTATTCTGTTATTTGATATATATAATGAATTTCTTGTTTTACAATTGGTAATGAATATTGATTTTTGAATTATTTGAGCGAATTTTTGATTATCTGAAAGTTATCCAAAAAGGAAATAGAATATTTGTAAACTCTGAACTTTGATTTCTGGCCCTGATATATGTATAGGGATATATGAATATAGGAGATTGACATGTCAATTGGTTGAATATATGGCAGTACTGTACCGTGATTTATGATGCCTCTGATGTTGATTATACGGATACCATTTCCTTGTGAAATGGGAAACCGACTGTGAAATACGGATATCATTTCATTCTGAAATGGGAAACCGACTGTGAGAATATATGGATACCATTTTCTCGTGAAATGGGAAACTAACTGTTTATATAGGGATACCATTCTTATGAGATGGGAAACCCGACTGTAAAACCCGTAATCCAGTCATGTAAACCCTGTTATGTGTATCAAGGGCCCAATTGAGAACTGAAAACCAGAAAAATAAAGAATATTACTACGAATGAAATCCAGAAACTTTTGAAATACTTTCTTTTATATAGTTTTAGAAATTGAAATCTGATTCATTGTTCTATATAGATATTTCTGAAATGCTGCATTTAAGATTTGTTGTTATATATATATATATATATATATATATATATATATATATATATAATATATTTCTGAGTTACTGAATTTATGTTCTGAATTTAAGATTTAGTGTTTTATATTATATTGCAATTTATTTTAGTGTACATCCACTAAGCTATATGCTTAACGCGTCGGTTTTTATCGCACGTAGGTCACAGGGATACTGAGGCAGAGAAAGAGTAGAGAGGAGGTACCTGCAGAGTAAGGAGTTCACCATATTAATTGGGTAGTTATATAGTTTGTATGTTATATTCTGTAAGCATGCATATACAGACGTCTGTAAATTCGATGAATATATATATTTTGTAAATAATTTTATGATTTCTGTTTTCATTTTTTAAAAATTTGTAAATATTGAATTATGAATTAATTTACTTTAAAACTGTTGGAAAGTCACACTAAATGGCAGAGTGCGCATTTGATTGAAAGGAGATTTGAAGTGTTGTTGTGAATTTTATTTGATTTGAGTTTTGTGGAAAAACAGGTTTTGGAAAATTAGAAAAACAGGGAAAACTCTGCCGAAATTTTTAAAACTGAATTTTGATGGGCTCACTAGAAAAGGTTTTTAAATTATAAATTATATGGTTTTCAGTTTATAAACAGAATTAAGAAAGTGTTTGAAAACCCGGTAGCGCTCCCTGGGTCGATCTAGACCGGTCGGGTTAGGGGGTGTTACATGTTTTATTTTAAAACTGTTTGAAAGTCGCACTAAACGGCAGAGTGCGCGTTGGTTTGATAATTGATTTAGAAGTGTTGAAATTGTTATATATATTGGATTTATTTTGTTGAAAACAGGTTTTGGGAAATCAGAAAAACAGAGGAAACTCTGCCGAAATTTTGAAAAAAAATAAATTTTGATGGGCTCACTAGAAAAGCTTTTAAATTAGAAACTATTTGATTTGCAATTTATAAAGTGAATAAAGAAAAGTTTTGAAAACCCGAGTAGCGCTCCCTGGGTCGATTCAGCCGGGTCGGGTCAGGGGGTGTTACACGTTGCTTCTTGGAGGACCAGCTAATAAGGTTGCCACCAAAGTATAAACAATAACTACCAGTGGACTTACGATCATCAGGTTGCTGGCCCAATCGCATCAGCAAACCCTTCAAGTTTCAGTTTAGCAGCAGCAGTGAAAGAGAGACCATAAGATAGAGTGCCCCTCACAAACCTCAAAACCCTTTTAACAGCCTGCCAGTGGATTTGAGAAGGAGCAGATAAAAACTGACTCAACTTATTCACTGCAAATGCCAGGTCAGGCCGAGATAGAGTTAAATATTGCAATGCACCAACTGTGCTACGGTAGAGGGTTGCATTCTCAAAGGGCTGACCATCAGCAGAGGATAACTTGCTGCCATTAGCTAAAGGAGTTGGACAAGGTTTAGAGTCACCCAAACCAACTTTCAGAATGAGGTCCCAAGCATGTTTGGACTGAGTAAAGGTGATCCCATGACAGCTTCTGTGAGCTTCAAACCCTAAAAAGTATTGAAGGGAGCCAAGCGACTTAACAGCAAATGACAAATTCAAGTCATGAATTACCTTGGTGACAAGTACACTGTCAGTGCCTGTAATCAATATACCATCAACATAGACAAAAGGAGCAGAAAGGAAGCATCAACCTTGTAGTAAAAGAGGGAAGAATCAGCCTTGGAATTATGAAAACCCCAAGTGACAAGGGCAGCCTTAAGTTTGTCATACCATGCCCGTGGAGCCTGTTTGAGGCCACATAAGGACTTATGGAGCTTACAAATAGCTGTGGGAGAGGCAGAATCAACAAATCCTCAGGTTGAGACATATAAACATCCTCTTTGAGTTCACCATTTAAAAAGGCATTGTTAACATCCACTTGCTGAATATCCCATTTAAAGGTGACAACTAAAGTGAGAATAATCTGAATAGTGGAGCTCTTAACTACAGGACTAAACATTTCAGAATAATCCAGGCCAGGAGACTGAGTAAACCCCTTGGCTACCAACCTTGCCTTATGTCTATCTATGCTGCCATCAGCCTTGAATTTAGTACAAAACAACCACTTACAGCCCACAATATTTAAACCTTCCCTAAAAGGAACCAAACTCCATGTCCCATTCTTGTGCAAGGCATCAAACTCTGCCTGCATAGCCTGCTGCCATATTGGCTGTTGCAAGGCTTCAGTGATAGTGGAAGGAAAAGATGCAGCAGTGGAGACAGAGGTTGGAGTCACAGTAGAGACAAGGGACTGATATACTTTGGGTTTGAATATCCCTTTCTTAGATCTAGTAATCATAGAATGAGTGTTGAGATTAAAATGTGAGGGATAAAGAGGTGCAAAAGAAGGCACAGTAGGATGAAAAATAGGAGAATTAACAGCAGAAGGTTGTGAAGAAGTAACAATATTAGATGACTGGACAGACAGAGAAGGATGGACAGTAGGAGAAGAAGAAAGAGGCTGTGAAAGAGTAACAGTAGGTGAAAGAGACATTGTTGAAGGAGAATCTGTACCAGACTGAATAAAAGAGGACTTGAGACAATTTGTCACAGTGGAAAAAGGAAGACTTGGAGAGTAAGGCTGAGGTTTTGGAGAAGAGAAAAGAGAAGAATAAGGAAATTCATTCTCATTAAACAAAACATGAGGAGTAACATAGACTTTGCCAGTAGGACTAAGACACTTATAACCCTTGTATTGATCACAAAAACCTAAGAACAAACACTTAACAGAATGAAAATCAAATTTGTGTTTATTATAGGCCCTAATATGAGGAAAACAAGAACAACCAAACACCGTAAAGATGAGGTAATCTGGTTGTCTGTGATGAAGAACATAAAAGGGTGATTTGTGCTGTAAAATAAGAGTTGGAAGTCTGTTTATAGTGAAGATAGCTGTATGAAAAGCTTCCCACCAAACATGTAAAGGTAGCTTTGCTTGGGCTAGAAAACTAAGGCCAACTTCAACTATACTTCTATGTTTTCGCTTAGCTAAACCATTTTATTGTTGCACATAGGGACAGCTAAGCCTATGCATAATAACCTGAGAAACTAGATAAGGTTGAAGAGCCCTAAATTCTCCACCATTATCACATTTTAGCTTGGTATTGATTGGCATTCAACAAATTTATGAAATTAAATGAAAATATATTTAACTTGAGACTTAAGAGTAAGAGGATAGATCCAGCAAAACCTAGAGTGTTGATCTATGAAACTAACATAATATCTATAAGCTTGAGAGGATGGTATGGGGGCTGGTCCCCATACATCAGAACACATTAACTCAAGAGGAGCAGCCACTCTTGATGAAGAATGTGTGAATGGCAGTTTATGGACTTTTCCCTAATTTGTATGCATCACAAAACACTTGATATTGAGAACTAGCAACATAAATATTTAAAGATTTCAACACAGTAGACAAAACATCAAAAGAAGGATGTCCCAATTAATATGCCAATTATTGATAAGTTGCTGTTTAGGAGCTGGAAGTAAACCAGATTGAACAACAAAGGTATTACATTGAGGTTTGTGTAGAGAATCAAATTGAAACACATGTGTAGGTACAATTGAAGACAAATATGAAGAACTAGAAGTATAGTAGGAGAGACAGGAGACTTGACCTCTAAGGAAGCACTCGTATGGGGCAGAATGAGCTGGTACAGACCATCTTTCAAAATGCCTTGGAGAATAACCTGGTTCGAGAACTTGCCCTTAATAAGACAACAATGATCAACAAACTGAACAGTTAAATTGTTATCTTTTAGGAGCTGAGAAATACTTAACAAATTCTTAGTAATACTAGGAACAAACAAAATATTATTGAGTAAAATAGTATGATAAGATGAACCAGTAGAAAGGAAATAGAATTTACCAATCTGAGGAAATGGGTAGTGTTTGTCCATTACCTACTGCAAATGACTAATTTCCTTTGTAGGCACTGCTGTGAATTAGAGAGATTTCCAATGTCAGATGTAATATGATTTGTGGCCCCCACTGTCAACCCGTACCAATAAGAATCCTGTACAGTAGAGGAAGTAGCAATCAAAGCATGCATGTCAGGTGACTGAATCTGATAGGTAGGAGCTGAAGGATATTCCACTTGCTGCTTTAAATAAGTAGGAGAAGAGGAGTATGTCACATTCTGCTTCTGATAAGTAAGAGCAGATGGATACTCTCCATACTGGTGAGCTATGTTAGCTTGCAGTGGCATTGAAGATTCCTGATGCCTACCAAATTTTCCAGTAGACGGGTCATAGCGATGATAAACAGACTATGGCAAAGTGCCCTGTCTTTCCACATAACTGACATGTAGGTCTGTAATTTGAGAATCTACCACTGCAACCTCTGCCACGACCTCTAATCTTCCTCTAAAATTATGATTCTCTCTTAGAAAATTCTCAAGCAGCTCTCCTTATGAATCCTATGAAGGACATTGGTTGAGGCAGTAGGTAACTCAATGTGGTGTGAGAAGTGAACTGCTCCAGACGAGCTTCAAAACTCATTAATCGAAATTGAGATTCCTGAAGGAGTAATGTCATCCTTCTTAGTAGTAATGGTGGCAATGACAGGATCAAATTCCTGACCTAGGCCTATTAAAATGTATGACACTCGATCAATTTCAGTTATATCTGACCAGTTGCTGTAGAGAGTTCAATTATTCCCTTCATCTTGACTACAAACTCAGTAATACTCATCGCTCCTTTTTTAAGACTTTGCAATTGAGATCTTATGTGCATAATATCGTGCATGGAATGTGTAGAGTACTATTGAACTAAAAGACTCCACACTTTACATGCTGTGACACAGCTAGTAACTTGCCTAGCACAGATTGACTAAGAGTAGAAAACAGCCATGACACTAACAATTGATAACTCTTCTTCCAATTTAAGTATTCATCGTTGAAACTAGAGTACTCTCCCAAGAAACGGCATCGGTGACCTGGACGAACTTGTCAGGACACTTGGTGGACCGAAAATGAATTCTTCCCTATCCAAATGCCTCTCACAAACTAGTAGGATCTGAGTCTTCAGTAGATGAAGTGTAACACACCCCTGACCCGACCCGGCTGGATCGACCTAGGAAAGTGCTACCGGGTTTTCAAAACTTACTTATTTCTGTTATTAAACTGACAACCATATAGTTTGTAATTTTAAAATCTTTTCGATTGAGCCCATCAAATCAAATTTTTAAAAATTTCGGCAGAGTTTCCTTTATTTTTTCGGATTTTTCCAAAACCTGTTTCAAATAAAATTCAATTTACACAAAATCCACAATACTTCTAAATTCCATTTTCAATCCAATTGCGCACTCAGCCGTTTAGTGCGACTTTCCACAGTTTAAAATAAAATCATTCATAATTCAATATTTACAACAATTCTAAAAATGAAAAACAGAAAATCATAAAATTATTTACAAAACATATAACTATAAACTCTTCGAAATTACAGAGTTTCTGTATATGCACGCTACAGAATAGATATATATATATATATATAAATATATACCTACCCCCAATAAATGTAGTGCCTCTGAACCTCAAGCTGCAGAAACCTCCTCTCTATGCCTTGTCTGCCTCGGTATCCCTGTCACCTACGCGTTATAAAAACAACTAACGCGCTAAGCATATAGCTTAGTGGGTGTACACTAAACTCAAATATTCATAAACAACTTTTTCTTAATAAACGTAATAGCACACTATAATCAATCTATACATATTACGATGCAATTCATTTACAGAACTAAAATACAATTCATAATCCAGGACGTATAAAAATCATTTATAGTATAATTATAAACGTATAAAACTCAATTCCGAATTTCAACTTCAAAACAATATTACTCAAAGATCGTTTCAATTCTGGCCCTCTAGAATACCCAACATAAACCAGGACTGGAATGTGGGTCGTTCGACCACGGTGACTGTCCTGTCGAACATAGCTCCACCCTAGGACGAATCCTAAGAGTGGTACGTATCTCCCTACCATAGGACCGAGGGTTCGGACCTAGAGAGGTACATATCTCCCCATCCCAGGAACGAATCCTTAGGAGGGTACGTGTCTCCCTACCCAGGACGAATCCGTGAGGAGGTACGTGTCTCCCCTACCCCTGGACAAATCCATGAGGAGGTACATAATATATCATCAATATCAATCTCAACATCGGGCAGTACTGCTAACAGAACCCAGCTGGTATACCAACCTCCTATATCATTTCTATGTCTAAGTATCCTACGGCCGTTTCGATAAACCATTTTCAAATATTTCACTGAAAGTTACAATTCAACGGTCAACTCAATAAATATACGATTTAAACAATCATAGGTTTTCATGGAAAATAAACAATATTCCTACCAAAGTCTAAATCAAGTATTTTTAACGAAATCATAATATTCGATATACGATCAAAATACGATCTATAATAAAATCATTCCAAAGAAATAATATAAACACATAAACATGAAAATGTTCAAATAAATCACAGATTCAAACGAAAAATACTTAATACGTTTCGTAAAGAATTCGAAAACGGGTGTACACCAACCTGGATACCGTTTCCGTTCAAATATCGCGTTTCTAGGGTTTCTTTTTCCTCTCCTTTCTCTTTCTCTTTTCCCTTTCCTTCCTTTCCTTCTCTCTCTCCTTCCTCTTCTCTTCTTCTTCTCTTCTTCTTCTTCTCTTCTCTCTTCTCTTCTTCTTCTTCTCTCTTCTTCTTCTTCTTCTTCTTCTTCTTTTCTTCTTCTTCTTTTCCTTTTTTCTTTTTCTTCTCTTCCTTTTCTTTTTCTCTCTCTCTCTCTCGGTCTCTCTTTTCCTTTCTGTTTTTCTGTCTGTCTTTTTCAATTGACTTCCTCGGCAGCTTATTTTTTTTTAAATTTTTCGGTCGTCGCGACCTGTGGTCGCGATGACCAGGTCGCGGTACTCACTGGACCAACTTCACCGCCTTCATCGCAATCACACGTCGCGGTATCTTGGTCGCGATGGTGGTCGCCATGCTCACTGCCTGAATTTCATCTGTTCATCGCGATCAGTTCATCGCGATCAGTGGTCGCGGTGACTGGTCGCGGTGCTTACTGCCAAGAATCACCATTTTTCATCGCGAGCAGCTCATCGCGATCTGTGGTCGCGATACTCACTGTCTTAGTTTTTTCACTCTTCTTTTCGGGCATCGTTTTCAACCGTTCAATTTGGTCCACCTGGAAACCATAAAATAAACATACTTTTAATTACATTTACCCCCTCAATTCACAAATTCATTTTCACATATTCAAAATTAATTTTTCGAAATCCGGGATGTTACATGAAGTTAGTCTGGTCCGCTTAATCTGAAGGTTGTAGTTGAGATTCTTCGAGATCAACTGCGACTGAACCTCTCTTTGCTTCTTTGTTAGAATTGGAGAACGATGATCTGCGATAGCTGAAGTGGAGGAAGTATCCATGGCCGCTGATCGTAGCTCTGATACCATGTAAAATCTACAAAACCTAATCAAAAACTATTTACAAGCAGTATAGAGAAGATAATGGTTGAGAAATTATTTTCCAGAGAGTTCATCAATGCTCTTGAGATTCATTCATTTTCAACAACCCAATCCAGAACATTACACACCCTATTTATACAAGCATATTACACTTACACATGGCACACATTCATTGGAGTGTAATCTGCCTAGGTGGCTTCAGATAATACAAACACACATACAACTATACCATGATAACAACCATACATCCTAAAGCCAATCAATGACAACACAACTACTAATTTTCACTCTTAACAATTGCAGACTTATTATCACTGTAAATAGATATATATATATATATATTCATATTACGTGGCAATCCACGTAAATACAAAATCACCTAGTTAATTTTTGTTTTAATACATTTTTATTATTATTCTTTTGAAAGTTTATTTTATTTTTTTAATTCATTAAAAAGAAAAATAAAAGAAGGGTATTTATGTCACTACTTTGCTAAAATTGACAAGAATAGAAAACGTTCTGGAAGTGGACAAACATAGAAAATATGTTATTTTTTGATATTTGTAGCTATTTTCTCTCCTCTTCTTTTTAAGTGAAATGTAAAAAGAAAAAAGCTTGGCCCTAATGGGGCGTGGTTACAACAACAACGGGTGTGCTTACAACCAACAAGGGTGAATATATAGTATTTTTCGGGTGTGTAATATAGTTGCTCTTCAATTTAATATGAAATTAATTAAATTCAACCGAAAAGATCAATATCTAATTCAATTTTATTCATCGTAAATAATATAATTCAGTTGAATTCATTCCATTAAAATTTGCATAAAAGATCAATATCTCACCTTCCGTTTTTGAAGTTAATTCTAAACAGATCGTGGAAATGGTAGTTAAAAGATTGTCTCATGATGGTTTTACTCTTACCGTGGAGATGGTAGTTAAAAGATTGTCTCTTGATGGTCTTACTCTTAGTAAGATTTCGTTTGCCTCTCATCAAGATAATCAAGTTGCCAATTCTCTAGCTGAATTAGTTCTGTCTGATTATCTGAAAAGAATTTGGCTCGAAGATTATCCTCCATGTGTGAAGAATCTCATTCTAGATGATTATCTAGTGTAATGGTTTCCTCTTAATGAAAGTCATTTGTTTTAAAAAAAGGGACAAATTAAAAAATATCTTCTAAATATGTGAAAGATTGTTTTTAATCACATTTTCATTTTAATTGTTAGTGACCATGTTAAATCACAATAAATCTCATCATAGGTTTCACATCAAATGTTAGTAGGTTTTACGTTGAGTGTCAATATATTTCACGTCAAATATTAGCATATTTCATATCAAATGTTAGAATGTTTCATATGAATGTTAGAATGTTTTATGTTTAATATGTTTTACCTTAAATGTTATCAGGTTTCATGTTAATTTTTGGCGTAAAATATGAGAATTCAGAAAAATTAAAGGTTTCCACACTTTAAAGTTATTTATATAATTGTACAGCCGATTTGTTTTGGTTTTTTTTATAATTATTTAGGGGCACGGTATGTAATTTTTTAATTAAGGATTGAAATAAATTTTTCATAGTGATCATTAATATTCATTTTGAAAGATATGGTTAAAAATAAATTTTAGTAAATTAGGTAGTTAATTTTAATAATTTCCAAAAAAAAAAAAAAAAAACACTAACAACAATATTATCCTAGCCTTTTTATAATTACAACAAGTAATAATGCTATGAGTTCATAGGCCAACTTCGTCTGAGACATCTCCCATTGGAGTAACTATCCTGACTATATTTGTAGTAGTTCATAATTTCTAAAATCTAAAATTAAAATGATTTAATAAAATATTAAAATACTAATAATAATAAATATACAATTAATAAATCTTTTTTTTTCCTCTTTCTTCCTCCTCCCCCACGCCCCTCTCTCTCTCCTCTCTCCACTCTCCAGCTACCTTCTCTCCTCTCTCTCTCTCTCTCTCTCTCTCTCTCTCTCTCTCTCTCTCTCTCTCTCTCTCTCTCTCTCTCTCTATATATATATATATATATATATATATATATAAGAATAAAATCGGAGAAGAAAATTAATGGGACATTCTTCTAAGGGGAAAAAGTAGAGAGAGTACTGATGAAAATGTAAGCCTAATTCTATGAAAATGTATATCATGAAAATTCATTATCATTTAATAATGACTTGATCTGATTGTAAATAACATATGGAAATTTCACTTAATTAGTAGAATCTTTCAAGAATACTTACATAATTGATGATGATTTTTTTTTGACAAAGCAATCAAAGCAAACAAAATAAGAATCAACTATTCTGACAAATCCATCAGAATAAACGACTCCACTCATGGAGGAAAATCATCGATCTAAAAAAGACTCGAATCTAAGGACAAAGCAAATTTGGCAAGCGAATCAGCCACCATATTAGCTTGCCAAGGCACAAACACCACACGAGAAAGAGGAAGATCACCTAGTGAGGATTGAATATCTCCTATCACCAACCCAAGATCAGATAACAAAATCTTAATCGAATTAACAGCTGAAACAACATTGAGAGAATCTGACTCGATCACAGCAGGAGAGGCACCAATGGTCGCCACAAATTGAAGACCAAGAAGTATAGCAGTCGCTTCAGCCACAGAAGAGTCAAAACCAGCTTGCAACACTTGTGCAGTTGCCCCCACCGCCAACCCCTCATGGTTCCGCAGCACTATACCCACACCGACCAGAGTTTTCTCTCCAATTAACGCAACACCATATTCTCCAAAACAACACCTCTAACAACTCCAATTTAGCTCCACTCAGCCACAGTCTGCACAATAGAATTAGGTCCAAAAAAGGTATCTCATCAACCCTCTCAACGCCGCACATGAGACCTCAATTCGACCGAATGTTTTTAAGCTTGAGACAACCCCACAGCGCATGAGAAACAGTTTCGGGAACCTTACCACACACCTTACGCAAGTCATCCATTTGAATACCTCTACGAGTTAGGCTTACTGAACACGACAACCATTGATGATAATAGGCAAATTCATCCTCCACAAAAACTTCCACCAAGAGACATCAGAACACAACCCCGACCCCCTACTCATTCTTTGCAACAATATCCCCAACCAATAGCCACTCTTCATAGAGTACAACCCTTTTGGGTCGAAATGCCAACAAAGTGAATCCGCAACTCCATTACGACTTGGAGGAATACTCAAGATAGCATCCACATCTTCATCAAGAAAGACTCACGAAGAAGGTTAATATTCCACTCTCCCGAAGGAGACTTAAGGAAATTAACTGTAACATGATCGCCAAAGGCAGAGCGGAATACGATGTGAAAGTAGATGGCTGAGGGATCCACCTATCCTTATAGATACGTACAGATTCACCAGTCTCAATTCTCCACCTAGAGCCCAAATTCAGAAGCTCTCTACCCTAAAGCAAACTTCTCCATACAAATGATTCGGAAGACTTACACTTGGCCTTTAAAAAATTGCCACTAGGATAGTAACAACATTTCAGAACACGAGCCATCAAACTAGTAAGACTCTTGAAGATTCTCCAGCATTGCTTAGCCAACATGGACTGGTTAAAGCCTTCCAAATCACGAAACCCCAAACTCCCATCACTCTAATGCTTGCACAAACGGTTTTAGGAACCCTAATGAATCCATCGATTGGAAGAATTGCCATGTAACACCCCCTTGACCCGACCCGACTGGATTGACCCAGGGAGCGCTACCGGTTTTCAAAACTTTCTAAATTCACTTTATATATTTTCAAACCATTGAAAATCATATCAATTTGTAATTTAAAAATATTTTTCTAGTGAGCCCATTAAACTTATTTTCAAAAATTTCGGCAGAGTTTCCTCTATTTTCTGATTCCCAAAATCTGTTTTCAATAAAACAATATAATACAATATAATTCCAACACTTCTATATCCAAATTTTCAAATCAATGTGCACTTTGCCGTTTAGTGCGACTTCCAAACAGTTTCAAATAAACATATATAATTAATATTTACAAACATTATAAATCATAAAACACTTATTACAAAACATATCTATACATGTCAAATTACAGTTTTCTGTATATGCATGCTTCATGAAATACAATATACAATTAAAATTCAATTGTAACTACTCAAAAGAATTGTGACTCTGGACCTTCAATCTGCTGCTACTTCCTTTCTATTCTTTGTTTCCCCCTGTGTCTCTGATACCTACGCGTGATAAAATCAACGCGCTAAGCATATAGCTTAGTGGGTGTACACTAAACTCAATTGTCAAAATCATAAATAATTTTTTGCATAATAAAATATTACCATATTATCAAATATAAATCATTTACATAAATAAAACTGATGAAATCAATTCGATATAAACCACTCAATACAATTCATAATTCATACAAAACCAAATCATCAATTCTTTTATAATCATTTCTTTGCAAGTCATTCTCAATTCAGGCCCTCTAGAATACTCAACATAATTTCTGGACTGGAATATGGGTCTAATATCTGTAATATCAGTGTGATTGTCCGAGATTGCCCCGCTACAACAATCACTGGTATTCGGTGTGATTGTCCGAGATTGCCCCGCAACAACAATCACTGGTATCAATGTGACGTCCGGGATTGCCCCGCTACACCAGTCACTGATCTCAATGTAACATCCGGGATTGCCCCGCTACAACAGTCACTAATCTCAATGTGATGTCCGGAATTGCCCCGCTATAATAGTTACAAGTAATAACGGTGCAGTATGACAGTAATAACCCAGCTGGTATACCAACTTCCTATATCCATTTCCTATGTCCAAGTATCCTAGGGCCGTTTTCATCCTATCCTCCATTCAATTTGTTTTCTTTTCATTCATACTAATTCAGCATCATTTTCAAAACATTGTTCATACAATAATTAATTCAAAAACTCACTTTATAAACGAAATTCGATTCTATTAGAATGTTCTGAAAATTAAAATCATATCAACACATATATAATACCGTTATTCACAGTTATTGTTACCAAAATCATTTTCAACTCAATACAAATCAATTTCCATCAAGTAACAATCTCAACAAATCCAAATCATAATTGCATATATTTTATCAAACAGAAATCCTCTCAATTATTCAAAATCAATACTTATCAACATTTGTAAAACAAAATATTCAAAAACATCTCAATATCAGAAAACAGAACGTAATAATACTAAATATCATAAATCAAAATCATCAAAATCATTAAAATTAATATAATCGAATTCCTAAAATTTAAATTCAATCAAATCCATTTGAATCTGAAAACTAAACTCAAAATAGCAGTGTACACCAACCTGGTTTTCGTTTTTCGTACAGTTTTTCTTCTGAATTTCCTTTTTCCTTTCTCTCTCCTTTTTCTCTTTTCTTTCCTTTCTTCTTTCTTCTTCTTTCTTCTCTTCTCTCTCTTCTTCTTTCTTCTTCTCGTCTTCTTCTTCTTCTTCTTTCTCTCTCAGTCTCTCTGTCCTCTCTCGGTTTCTCCCTCTCTGTTTTCTAGAGACTTCGCACGTCTCTTATTTTTTTTTATAAAATTTCGGTCGTCGCGACCTTGGTCGCGCCACCAGGTCGCGTTTGCTCACTGAGGCAACTTCACCGCCTTCAGCGTGATCACCCATCGCGGTACCCTGGTCGCGATGGTGGTCGCGATGCTCATTGCTAGAATTTTCATTTTTTTCGTCGCGAGCCAGTCAGCGCGATTTGTGGTCGCGGTGACCATGTCGCGATACTCACTACCCAAAAATGCCATTTTTCGCCGCGAGTAGCTCATCGCGATCTGTGGTCGCGGTGAGGGGTCGCGGTACCACTGTCCTAGTTTTTCACTCATTTTCTTTCATTCATTATTTCTGGACCGTTCCATCTGGTCCACCTGAAAACCATACAAATAAACATACATTTAATTACGTTTTACACCCCTCAAATCACAAAATTTATATTCACATGTTCAAAATTAAATTTTCGAAATTAGTAATGTTACATGCCACCCTACAAGGATCTAGCACATAAGGAATGTTACTCAGCAATTAAAGTGTAACGCCCCTAATTTTTCATAATTATGAAAATTATTATTATTAATTATTATTAAGCATGCAACAGTCAAGTATGTGATTAACTTGGTGGAAAGTATATATTTTCTATATGATGTATAAACGAATAGTGATATTAACTAAGTTAAATCTCATTAGAGATATTATTTTCATGGTGCATTTGGATGATAATGGGTCCAATTAAATATTGGTGAAGTCAATTTGGTAATTGGATAAGTGTGAAATATTTTTGGAATAATTATCGAGATGAAATGTGATTAATTGTAAATTAATTTTCATTTTAGGATTCTGGAATGTTAAGAGGGCATGTTGCAATTAAGATATATATATATATATATATATATATATATATATATATATATATATATATATGTGTGTGTGTGTGTGTGTGTGTGTGTGTGTGTGTGAGTGAGTGGAGGATCCACTCACACAAAACACAAAGCAAGTCAAACAAGAAGCATATAATTAAAACAAACTTGAAAAAAACAAAACCAAAAACATTTCAAATCAGAAAAGTTGGCGTGAGAAATAGAGAGAGAAAGAGAGAGATTCTAGTGAGAGAAAGAGCTAGAAGAAGAAGAAGAAGAAAGAAGAAGAAGGAAGGTGAAGTTGGTCAAGAAGAGTTTTGTGTAAAGAATAGCATTTCAGGTTTGGTGATACTGTTTTCGTATTTTTCAGATTTTTCAGAATATTTCGGAATCGTTATATTATATTGTTTTAGTTTATTTGAGCTATATTGATTATGATATATTGTTTGAAATTGATTTTGGGATGTTTTGGATTACGTATATTTGGAATATATTCTGGAACCGTAATATTGTTTACGAAAAATATTATGAATTGATTTTCGATATGTTTTGATTATAGTAATATTACGGAGAATATTATTAAAAGCGATTTCGTATATATTGTTTTGCGATTTGTTTCAAAAAGTGATTCAAGGCATTTGGATTTGCTATGGATTTACGATATATAATTACATGTGATTTTAAATGTGATTTGAAGCGATTTCTGGATTCAGAAATATTTTCGGAAACGATTTTGTAATTTGCTTGTATATGTATATTGATGCGATTCGAATTCTAGAAATGTGTATACTGATTTGGATATGATTTTAGAATTTAAATTGACGATTCTGTTCGGAATGAATTATATGATTTTCGAAAAGTGATTTGACTCTGATATATGTAAACATAGATATGGATATAGGAGATTGACATGTCAATTGGGTGTTTTTGAGTAGTACTACGCCGATTTTGATATGTATATAGGATACGCAGTGGGTCCTTCGTTGGTGTCCAATTCTGATATGTATATGGGATACGCAGCGGGTCCTCCGTTGGTGTCCAATTTTGATATGTGTTACGCCTATTTTGTACCCGCAAGTATACGGAGTCGGCACAAGTATAAAATGATAAGTAAATTATCGTCTCCACAGGGATATTTAGGCATTGAGTACTAAAGTTAACTAAGTCTATTTCTATTTGGACAATCGGATGGTTTAAAATAAGATAACGAAAGATAAAACTAACAAACCTAAAACATAAAATAAACAGCCAAACTAAGAGATGAGCTAGGGTATTTGAATTCACCTAATCAATCCAATTAAATTTCATGAAAGCACATTGTTGTAGTTTAATTATTCATGTTGATGATCGTGTTTATCTAAATTATCCAAAGTCCCCTCTCGAGGTAAATCGGACCTATTATCACATATACTAATATTCTATCTCTCGATGGTATATCCAAGTGCATGAAAATGCATTAGTCATAATAAACACCCTATATGATCACACAAGCAAATTAGTATATCTCTATCGAATTCTACTTGTGGTGGGCATTACATCGAGCACGTTGTGGGCGTCTCCTCTCGGTACATAACACACAACCAATTTATCATCTAAATGTATGCTTTCACATTCAAAAGCATTAAGCATAATAATACTACTCAACAACATAATAATCAACCACAACAAATTAAACAATCAATTCATTCAAGTTTCATAGAAAATGATCCATCAAAACCCTAACTTATAAGTTTAGTTCATAATCAAAGATTTGCAACTAAACATGTTCTTTAATTAATAAAGAGAGTTACAAGCAAGAAAATAAAGAAGGAAAGGGATAGAAAAACTCTAGGTGTGATGAACTTTCGTCCTCCTCCTCTTGTGAATTTGTCTAGCTTCCACTTTCTCCAAATCCAAGCTTGATGGTGAGATTTTGGCTCAAGGATTGAATCCAAATCCTATTGTTTCCAAGGTGATCTTCTTCACCCCTCTTTGCCTCTTCTCTTCTCTCTTGGTCTCCTTTTGGTCCTCTCCTTAGAGCCCTAGCCGAACTCCCTCTCTTTTCTCCCCTTTTTCTACTTATAGGCATTGGAAAAAGGGTTTTTTCGTGTCGCCATCGCGACCATGGGTCGCTACCACTGGTCGCGACGCTGTGGTCACGGTGCTCACTGCCAAAAAATTGAAGTTTCATCGCGACCGATGGTCGCTGTACTCATTGGTCCAAATTCAGGATTGCGCACTATTACGAAAATGACCATAACTTCCTCTAAAAAACTCAAAATCACGAGCCATAAAATTAATTGGAAAATAGACATCTATATCTTTCCATACATATAAAACTCGAAACCCAGTTCATCCTCTAGAATTTATGACAGCCTCCGAAACATGACACACGACTTAACTTGCGACATGAAAGTCGTGAGTCTGCGCATTGTTGCGAAAATGAGCATAACTTCCTCTAGAAAACTCGGAATCACAAACCGTAAAATTTGCCGAAAAGTAGACATCGTGACCTTTCCAAAAATATAAGGCTCTCAACCCAGTTCATCTTGTAGAATTTATGGAAGCCTCCAAAAGATGACAGTTGTGCACTCCCAAATCTTCAATTTAATCCACCAAGGCTCTTCAATTACGCACAAAACCTTATTACCTGCACACTAGATAAAAATATTAAAACAACCGATAATTACTCGAGAATGGAACACAAGTAGGTGAATAAATGTACTAGTGAAGGTCCATTTTTGATCAAGAAATGGAACCAACAATATGTATATGGGATACGCAGCGAGTCCTCCGTTGGTATCCAACTCTGTTCTGTATAGCCCGTAATCCAGTCCGAAAAATATGTTTAGTATATCAGGAGCCCGAAATGGAATTAGAAATGTAATATGATCTGTATATGATTTGAGATAAGAAATAATTTAATTTGGTATTATTATGTTTTCATAAGATATTTATTCTAATTTCCGATGGATTTATTGATATTTTCTTCGATATGATATTTGTTTCAGTTTTCCGATGTATTTGTATATTCGAAATGTTATTTGATATATTCGATTTACATGGGCCCTATATGTTGATATTAAATGTTATTTTGCATATTTGAAAAGTTATTGTACTATTTGCACATTTGACTTTTGGGTACACCCACTAAGCGTTATGCTTAGCGTGTTGAGTTTCTCACACGCAGGTAAAAGAATTGTTGAAGGGGACAAGGATCAGAAAGAGTAGAATCTGCAGGGATAGTGTTCAGAGTCACATCACTCCTGTATTTTGGTAGCCTACTACGTATTTGATGTTTTATATGTATTATATCGGCATGCATAGATATAAATATATTTTTTTGTAAATATATGTAATGGATATTTAGTTTTATGTATGTTTGTAAATATTTGTGAAAATTTGGCCCATGGATTTTAATACTTTTGAAGTTGAATGTTTATAAATATTTTGTATGAATTGTGTTTACGAAATTGTTTGAAGCCTATTTATTTCGACCATTACTACTCTGAAATTGATCAGAAAGGGGTGTGAAGCCTATTTAGCACATGTGGTCAATTCACGAAAGGTTGATTTCAGTCTACAGAATATACCTACCGTATGTGATTTTTCAGATGTATTTCCAGAAGAACTTCCTGATCTACCATCGGTGAGAGAGGTGAAAATTGTAATTGATGTGATACCGGGAACTGCACCAGTATCAATTGCTCCGTACAGAATGGCACCTGCAGAATTAAAAGAGCTGAAGTTGCAGTTGCAAGAGTTGTTAGATAAGGGATTCATTCGACCTAGTGTTTCCCCGTGGGGAGCACCGGTACTATTTGTGAAGAAGAAAGATGAGTCGATGAGATTGTGTATCGGATTACAGGTAATTGAATAAGCTCACAATGAAGAATAAATATCCGTTGCCTAGGATCAATGACTTGTTTGATCAGTTGAGAGGAGCCACTGTCTTCTCCAAGATTGATCTCAGATCAGGATATCACCAGTTGAGGGTGAAAAATTCTGATATTCAGAAAACAGCTTTCCGGACATGGTACGGACACTATGAATTTATGGTGATGCCATTTGGGTTGACTAATACACCAACAGCCTTTATGGATATGATAAACCGTATCTTCCGTCCGTATCTGGATCTGTGTGTTGTAGTATTCATCGATGATATTCTGATATACTCTCAGACTGCAGCAGAACATGATCGGCATCTCCGAATAGTGTTACAGATTCTGAGAGAAAAGAAGTTGTATGCCAAGCTCAGCAAATGTGAATTCTGGCTGAATGAAATTGCTTTTGTGGGACATATAATATCAGCAGATGGTATTAAAGCAGATCCCAAGAAAATTGAAGCAATTATGGAGTGGAAGCCTCCTAGAAATGTTTTTGAGATTCGGAGTTTTCTGGGTTTGGCCGGATACTACAGACAGTTTGTAAAGGGGTTTTCATCCATAGCTTACTCCTCTAACTAAACTGCTTGCACAAGAATGTCAGGTTCGAATGGAATGAGAAATGCCAAACGGCTTTTGAGAAATTGAAAGCAATGTTGGTTGAAGCACCATTCTTGTACAACCAGTATGAGGAAAAGACTTTGTGGTTTATAGCGATGCTTCACAAATGGCCTGGGATGTGTATTGATGCAGGATGGGAAGGTAGTTACATATACTTCCAGACAGTTGAAAACGCAATGAACAGAATTATCCGACGCATTGATCTGGAACTTGCAGCTATAATGTTTGCTCTGAAAATATGGCAGCATTATCTATAGGAAGAGAAATGCTATATTTACACTGATCACAAGAGTCTTAAGTATCTACCTACCCAGAAAGAACTTAATTTGAGGCAGAGAAGATGGATGAAGTTAATCAAAGATTATGACTGTGTGATTGAGTACCATCCAGGAAAGGCAAATGTTGTTGCTGATGCTCTGAGCAGAAAGTCTCTATGTGCATTGAGAGCCATGAATGCTCGATTGAGTCTGACATCAGATGATGCTGTCTTGGCTGAGTTGAAAACTCAATCAAATTTGATTCAGCAGATATAGGAAAGCAGCAACAGGATATGAAGCTTCTAGCCATTTGTGGACAAGTCCAAGAGGGAAAGCAGACCGATTTGTAATCAGGGATGATAGTACTCTGTATTTCAGGGACAGAATCTGCGTTCCGAATGATGATGAGTTAAGAAAGACCATTTTGACAAAGGCACACAGTAGTCCATATTCGATACATCCTGGTAGTACAAAAATGTATCGAGATCTGAAAACTCAGCATTGGTGGTTAGGCATAAAGAGAGATGTGGTTGAATTTGTAAACAGATGTATGACCTATCAGAGGGTAAATGCGGAACACCAGGTTCCATCAGGTTTGTTACAGCCAATATCCATACCTGAATGGAAATGAGACCGTATTACCATGGATTTTGTTATCGGATTACCTCTCACACGAGGTAAACAGGATTCGATTTGGGTAATTGTGGATCGACTGACAAAATCAGCACGCTTCCTACCTGTCAGAACGGATTATTCTCTGGATATGTTAGCAGAGCTGTATATCAGAGAGATCGTTCAACTATATGGTGTACCAGCTTCGATAATTTCTGACAGAGATCCGAGGTTTACATTCAGATTTTGGAAGAAATTTCAGGAAGCTTTAGGTACACGATTGAACTTCATTACAGCTTTCCATCTACAGACAGATGGACAATCAGAGCGAGTCATTCAGGTACTTGAAGATATGTTCAGGAGCTGTATAATCAATTTTAAAGGGAGTTGGATTGATCATCTTCCATTGATTGAATTTGCATACAATAACAGTTTTCAGACGAGCATAGCTATGGCACCATACGAGGCATTGTATGGCAGGAAATGCAGGACACCCTTATGCTGGACAGAGTTAGGTAAAGACAAGTAGGTTGGACCTGATGTGATTAGATAGACGGAAGAGAAAGTTAAGATTATAAAAGACAGATTGAAAGCTGCTTCTGATCGTCAGAAATCGTATGCTGATCTGAAACAAAGAGACATTGAGTATGTAGTCGGAGACAGGGTATTTTTGAAAGTATCGCCATGGAAGAAGATACTGAGATTCGGAAAGAAAGGGAAGTTGAGTCCGAGGTTTATTGGTCCATACAAGATCATTGAACGTGTGGGACCAGTAGCTTATTGACTGGCTTTACCTTTGGAATTGGAAAAGATCATGATGTATTTCATGTATCCATGTTGAGACAATACAGATCTGACCCGTCGCACAGAGTTTAGACTGAAGCTATTGAGATCCAACCTGATCTGACATATGAGGAAGAACCAGTGGAGATTCTGGACAGAGAGATAAAAGAACTTCGGAATAAGAAAATACCGCTAGTGAAGATACTCTGGAGGAACCATAATGTGGAAGAAGCTATATGGGAGATCGAAGAAGTGATGCGACAGCAATATCCACAACTATTTGAATGAGGTAAATTTCGCGGACGAAATTTCTTAAGAGGGGAAGAATTGTAACGCTCCTAATTTTCCATAATTATGAAAAGTATTATTATTAATTATTATTAAGCATGCAACAGTCAAGTATGTGATTTAACTTGGTGGAAAGTATATATTGCTATATGATGTATAAACGAATAGCGATTTTAACCGAGTTAAATCTCATTAGAGATATTATTTTCATGGTGCATTTGGATGATAATGGGTCCAATTAAATATTGGTGAAGTCAATTTGGTAATTGGATAAGTGTGGAATATTTTTGGAATAATTATCGGATGGAATGTGATTAATTGTAAATTGGTTTCCATTTTAGGATTCTGGAATGTTAAGGGGACATGTTGCAATTAAGATATATATATATATATATATATATATATATATATATATATATATTATTTATTTATATATGTTGTGTGTGTGGTGGATCCACTCACACAAAATCAAAGCAAGTCAAAACAAATTTGAAAAAAACAAACCAGAAACATTTCAAACCAGAAAAGTTGGCATGAGAAATAGAGAGAGAAAGAGAGAGGTTCTAGTGAGAGAAAGAGCTAAAAAAGAAGAAGAAGGAAGGTGAAGTTGGTCAAGAAGAGTTTTGTGTAAAGAATAGCATTTCAGGTTTGGTGGTACCGTTTTTGTATTTTTCAGATTTTCCAAAATATTTCGGAATCGTTATATTATATTAATTTTAGTTTATTTGAGATATATTGATTATGATATATTGTTTGAAATTGATTTTGGGATGTTTTGGATTACGTATATTTGGAATATATTCTGGATCCGTAATATTGTTTACGAAAAATATTATGAATTGATTTTTGATATGTTTTGATTATAGTAATATTACGGAGAATATTATTAAAAGCGATTTCGTATATATTGTTTTGCGATTTGTTTCGAAAAGTGATTTGGGGCATTTGGATTTACGATATATAATTGCATGTGATTTGAAGTGATTTCTGGATTCAAAATATTTTCGGAAATGATTTTGTAATTTGCTTGTATATGTATATTGATGCGATTCGAATTCTGA
>QUWJ01000136.1:0-46818 GCA_003430845.1 Xanthoceras sorbifolium
CTTATAAGCAGAACACTTCTTAGAAATTAGATTATGAAGGAGGGGTCTCCCTATACTCTGGTTATTATTGATAAAGGTCGAACGAACTCGAACCCCTACCACGAATGTAAATGAGAAGCCCAGTACTATTCAGTTGAGTCGTAATGGATTTGCATTGATCTTAAGATTACAATTGATTATGACACACTTAAAGCTTTTGAGTGCATTATTATTATTATTATTATATGTGAGAACCCAATACAATAATGTGGAATTTCTTGAGTTTGAAGGGAAGTCTAGAGGGAAAAAAGAGATAAGAGGTATAGAGTACATGTGAGGAAAAGGCAAAAGATAAAATAGGAAGAGAATTTGAAGAGGAATTAATGCACCACGCACACATATTATCACTTTTTTGAGATGTGACCCTTTTTCTTTTTTAGTTAATTAAAACAAAAATCATCATTATCAACTTAATTAGTTATCTAATCTCCTTTTTCACTCCACAACACACATTCTCTTCCCTCTAATCCTTTCTTATAACATTAATTAATTAAATTAATCAAATGACACATCTCTCGATCTCCAAATTAATTTTTTCTTTTTGCTTTGAGTGATCATGATCTCATAAAAGTTTTATTAGCCACGAGTGTAATCATGTACAAATAAACACCATACCCACCTCGAATAATAAACACACTCTCTCTCTCTCTCTCTATTAACCCCACACCCCAACCCCTCCTTCAAATGCAAAATCAAGCCGGAATTTGAATCCGAGATCTTTTATTTAGTTGATCAAGAGACTTTAACCGGTTAAATTAATTGGTAACAATTGAAAAAAAGGTTAAACTAATCGGTACCACACTCTTTCTCTGTGATTAAAAGTACACGTACACAAAAAGAAAAAAAGATTTTACCAGTTAAACTAATCGGTACCCACGCTCTCTCTCTCTCTCTTCATCCTGGTGTGAGCGGATTTGAACCCGAAACCTTTTATTTAATTGATCAAGAGGACTTTACCAGTGAAACTAATCGGTACCGTACTCCCTCTCTCCATCCTGGTGTGAGAGGATTTTGAATCCATAACCTTTATAATTGTTCAAGAGGCTTTACCAATTAAACTAATTGTTACGGCGCTCTCTCTCTTTTTGACTAAAAAAGCACATGCACACACAAAGAAAAAGAGATATGTATGTATGGCAGCAAATTAGTTTACAGTTCTTATAGATATCTTCATGGGCCATATATATATATATATATATACACACACTTATGTGCATGAATCATCTCAACAGCTTAAACGTATGTTGCAAGATATAAATCCTGTTATCATTCTATGAATCTCATAAAATATATATAATATATGAAAATTTACTGGTGCAAACGTCCGTATTTTTTTAAGATATAATATTCGTTCTTATAATGAATTTCTTATATTAAAAGTTATTCATTTTCGGACAACTGCTATTGCATAATCGAATAGTTAAAATTTGACATTCAAATGAAATAAAAGTGCACGAAGGTTCACATTAGATGGACTTAATAAGTTTACATATGCATACTTATATTCGTTATATGTGTACGAATGCGTATGTATTCATATATATATATATATATATATATATATATATATATATATATATATATATATCAGAGCGTGTTAGAGGTTCACGTCCTTATTTAAAAGAATATTACATAGTAAATGAGTTAATTGGTGTAAATATTTATAATTAGGAAAATTAAAACGAGAAAGTACACTATTAAATAATGTCAATTTTAGCTTAAATGATGATATTTACTCAGAATCCTTTCTATTTGTCAATATCTTCAAGTATATATTTGATAGAGTCATAAATACATTAATGCGAGTTTAGAACGTAAGAGAAGAGCATTACATGTTATTAATATATGGGTCGCGTATTTAGTGATTGATATCGACAGATTTGTTATTAATCTTATAATTATACCTTGAAAAAATATAAAGAGACAGTATATTTCGTTATCTTTAGATTTTTTTTATATAAAATTCTATCACGTGTGAATTTAACTTAAAAAAAGTATAAATTATATAACTTTCTTAATTATCTAAATCACATTTACCTTAAATATAAAGAAAAAAAAGTGTATGCCAATTATTGTTATCATTTTTTAGGACTAATATCAATTGGATCAGAAATTTATCAAAACTAACGAAATTATCCATTACAAAAAAAAGTGTATGCCAATTATTGTTATTATTTTTAAGACTGATATCAATTGGATCAGAAATTTATCAAAAACTAACGAAATTATTCATTACAAGTGTGGACCGAAAAGTGCATGCCAATTAGCTAGTGTGTTACATTTTATATTAATCAATCACCTTAAAAAATGATTGTAACAACATGCATATAAAATAATAAATATATATTATCTCACTTTTCACCCAAAATTTTTAGAAGTAATAGGAAAAATTATATAAACAAAATAAACAAATGAGAGTGCCCACTAGCGAAGGTTAAATGGGAGACAATTTTTAAAGTGAAGGTAAATTTTGTAATTTTTTGCAAAAGGAAAAACACACAAAATCATATTCCCGTTAATTATTGATTGTTTTTTGTTAATCAAGATTAGTGAGGAGGTAATTAGTGAATGTTCACTGTTTCAACGCATATATAATCATAAGATTTGCCATTTGAAAAGGCTAGTTTATAGGCTTTATTAGATTAGAAGATAATTAATTTTTAATAACCTTATTATATATTCTTGGTGGTTAGATAATAAATTATATTATATTATATAATATCATAAAAATTTGCTTTAATTATGTCTAATTAATATTCCCTGTTTAATTACCATGTTGATTTTTTTTTAATTTTTGTTAAACCATATCAATCCCATAATTATATTGCTGATTATTTGCCTACTTGAAATGGCCAATAAGTCTGTATATGTATAATCACAAGAGGATTTGCCAACCATCACTGTTTTTATTATCATTATAATATTATAAATTGGTATTAAAATTTTGATGGCTTAATTTGGGAATACTTTTTTTTTTTTTAAAGATATGTTATAAGATTAATACAAATCTACTGGGATGTGTCGAGACCAATCATTGAACCCGCAGCTCGGACATCTACCATAACATTAGACATCTATGCCCACAATAAGGGGAATCTGTCGAGATTAATCACTAACTCGCGGTTCGGACATCATATCCTGATAACATAAAACATCTACTCCCACAATAAGGGAAGAAAACTATTCACACATGCCGTAAATGCACGGGTTTAGGGGAATGGAATATAACTCGAACTCACAACCTGAAAGTGTAAGTATAAGAGACAAACCACAAGACCAACCTTATCTTGTCATTATTTGCCTATTGTTGATTAATTAAAAAAGAGTTTCAAATATAAATTAGGGTTAATTGCACTAACATCCCCTCTTTAATAGTGTTATTGCACTCGCTGGCAAGTTTTCCGTTTATTGCAAACAACTACCCCTCGATTTCGTTGACTGGACCGTTGACTCGCGGTCAAATTGATATTTTGGTCAAAAGACCATTTTAACCCTTGCCATTTTATTTTATTTCTAACTTATTCAATAAATTATTATTTTAATAATATATAATATTTAATTATATAAAAATAATTTATATAATTAAAAAATAAAAAATAATCAGATTCATCACAAATAACCACATACATCATCAATTCCAGATTTTTTTTCCCAGATTCATCATCAAATCAAACTATTTCAATTCCAGATTATTTTTTTTCACCCATATTTTTTATTTGGAAAAAAAAAAAGATCCACAGATCTGCTCAATGGGAGCAGAATTTTTTCAAAAGTATAGTCAAACCCATAAGCTTCATACAACCAATGAATGTCCCCAAAATCGCTTCCTCAGTTTCTTTGACTATATCATTCACACCAAACTAACTTCCAAATGTGCAGCAACCATCATTCACACCAAAGAAAAAAAAATCAAAGAAACTGAGGATCCACAATCACCACAAGCTTCAATACAACCATGTGAATGACCCCAATCGCCTCCTCAGTTTCTTTGATTGGATCCATTTTCGAATTGGTATCCACAGTTAATCTTCAACACCACTACCCAGCAACCATCATTCACAAAAAATAAAAAATAAAAAATTAAAATGGGAGCAGATCTGTGGATCTGCTCCATTGATGGACTGGTGCTCCATCTGATGGACGATCTGCGATGGAGTCCATTGCAGATGGAAGTTCCATCTACGATGAACTCCATGGCAGATGAAAGCTCCAGACCATCGCAGATGGTGCGATGGCCATTACAGAGTTCTCTGGAAAAGAAAAAAAAGAAGAATAATTAGAAAAAGAAGAAGAAGAAGACGAAGAAAAAAAGACGAAGAAGAAAAAGACGAAAAAGAAGAAGATAATGGAAGAAGATAATGGAAGAGATATTTATATAATTATTTTATTATAATAAAAATTAAATGGGAGCAGATCTTTGATGGAAGAATTAGAAAAGAAGAAGAAAAGACCAAGATCTGTGGTCACCCAGATTTTTTATCTGGAAAAGAAAAAAAAAAGAATTAGAAAAAGAAGAAGAAGACGAAGAAAAAAAGACGAAGAAGAACAAGACGAAGAAGAAGAAGATAATGGAAGAAGATAGTGGAAGAAGATATTTATATAATTATTTTATTATAATTAAAAATTAAAATGGAGCAGATCTTTGATGGAAGAATTAGAAAAAGAAGAAGAAGAAGACCAGATTTTGTGGTCAACCCAGATTTTTTATCTGGAAAAAAAAAAAAAGAAGAATTAGAAAAAGAAGAAGAAGAAGACGAAGAAAAAAAAGACGAAGAAGAAGAAGATAATGGAAGAAGATAGTGGAAGAAGATATTTCTGATTTATTTTATTTTTAATATATAAATTATTTTATCTAATTAAATATTTATATATTATTAAAATAATAATTTATTGAATAAGTTAGAAATAAAATAAAATGGTAAGGGTAAATGGTCTTTTTGACCAAAATATTAATGACCGCGAGTTAACGGTCCAGTCACGAAATCGAGGGGTGGTTTGTGCAATAACGGAAAACTTGCCAGCGGTGCAATAATACTATTCAACAGGGATGTTAGTGCAATTAACCCTATAAATTAATATCATTTGACAAGCTGTTCCAAGCATATTTAAAGTTTACAATTGATTATTAATAAAAAAAAATAGAAAAGAAAAGAAAATAACAACTGATAAATCAAATAATATATATATTCTAGTAACGAGAAATTTGTGTTATATGGTCAACAAACTTTAATACAGACATTTTTTTTGAAAAAAAAAAAAAGAAGAAGAAAAAATCTCAAAAATCAAAACCAACTTTAATTGGTTGAAAATACAAAAGAGGGCACAGCAATACAGCATAATTGGTGGTGGTTCATCTGATTGGGTGATGGTAGAAAAAAAAGTCAAAAGATCGAAGGAGCCGCATTAATTACTGTTCAATCTATATATTTAAGCATGCAAAAGCACAATAATGTTTCCTCGTATATATAATTTGAAAGCAAATTATAATATAATGCTAGTGTGGTCGTCTCCAAATCTTTATACAAGTTTCTCATTATTATTATTTATTAAATAAAACAATTGGATTTCTAATTCTAATCTTATTACCACCAACCGCCCAATGTGATATGGTGACAAAAAGCGTTCATTCAGTCCGGTATTATCTAAGTTCGAACTGCCGCATTACAAGTTATATTCAAAAAAAAATTATAATCGTGTTCTTTTATTTTATTTTAAGTCTCCAATTACTATAGGTACTCCGTCTGCTAACAACTCCCTAAAATCTCATTACGGATGTGAAACGAAAGTGCCTAAGTACTTGAATTATTTATTTTATTTTATTTTAAGTCTAGCTCCATCACTATAAGTTCGTTTCTGTCCGAAATGCAACTCCCTCCCTCGACCTCATTATAGACATGAAATGAAAGTGTATTAATCACTTGAGTTGTGATTGTATGTTCAATTTTATTATTTTATTTTAAAATTAATTTAAAAATAAAAAAAAAATTGTATGAATTTTATGAACTACGAGCACTTTAAAAACATAAAATTTCATATTTAATATTTAAATTAAAGAATAATTTAAAGGGTTTTTTTTTTAATTTTTTTTTATTTTCTGTGTATGAAAACCATGATTTGGAAGTTCACACAATTTTCTGTGTCAACTTTTCATGATATTCTTATCCTAAGCATTTTTGTTTTTTTTTTAATTATTACTAATTTAATTGTTATTAATATATACAATACACATTCTCATATACGTTTATAATAATACAAACTCAATTCTAGGTTTCCTTTCCTATATTCATTTAAAAAAAAAATTATATAAAATAATACCAAATAACGCATCAAATTATAATCTCAAACAATCTTTGTTTGTTAATACCCTAGCACTCCAATGTTTTCGAGTCTAGACAAGCTAATACGGTAGCTCATGGATTAGTTGAAGATGTGTTATTTTTAGGTATGGCCCGTTTTTGGATCATTTTCATTGCTATAATATTTTATTTCCCTTTTAAAAATAAAAAATAAAAAATCTCGCAATAATAAACTTATAAATGTTAATACGTTCGACCCATACTTGATTTTTTTTTTATTGTATTTCTATATAATAAAAGAAGAAGAATTAAAGAGAAGAAGATCTTTGTTGGTCTTAGAAGAAAAGAAAAAAAAATCATATTAAAAATACAAGAAAATCAAAGAAAGTAGCTGGACCCAGATGAAGATTGGCTTTGTTGTTAGTATAAACATATCTTCTATGCACAATCATAAAAAAAAAAAAAAAGAAAAAAGAAAAAAGACATTAATAATTATTTACCATCCCTTTACTTTTTTGAAGTAAAAGCAAGGATCTTACATCACTTCATCAACCAAATTATTAGTGTAAAATTGTATACAAAGAAAAATGAATTGGGACTCTCAATTCTTTGATGAATTGAGTTTTTATTATATGTGAGTGTATATTAATTTAGTAATTTTGTTTGATTGTTAACAAAAAAAAAAGAAAACGAAAATAAATCCCTTAACACGAATAGTTAACCTTGGACATATAATAGTTTCGAATCCAATCTCTTTAGAAAGAAAATATTTTGTCTCGTGGTAGTTTACTTCAATTACCTTATGAAACTTTTATTATTGGGTTAAGTCTCACTGTTTATCAGTGTGAATAGGTGTCAAGTGGAAGTGCAGTGATGTATGCAACCTATAATAAAATTATTTTATCTGTAAATACTGCATATTAAACTCCATCGGTAAATCTATTTTCTTCCTTGTGAATTTGAGTCTCAAATAAAAATGCATAATTTTATAATAGTTCGAGTCACAACTCACAATTTTACTTTTCTTTTTTATAAAAAAAAGTACCGGAGATCACTTGTATTACTGTAGCAGCTATTTAGGAGTTTTTAACCCGTGTATAAATAGATCCCAACAAATCCTAATAGATCCTAAACTTGATTTCAAAACTAATATTACATATTTCATAGTTCAGATGATGTGTACCTCTTCAATTTATATTAGTAATGGGAGTTCAATTTTTTCATACGTATTTATAAATATATATAAAATTTTCTCATTATTAGATGAGTAAATATTCGTGACGTAGATCCGTCAAACCTTTAACCCGTTCAAAAACTGCTGATTTCGAGGTAAAATCTCCATTAGTAGAAGATACAATTGTGCAACAAAGATTTGGTAGTGTAAAAATCTTAATTAATTGGCAATTAATAAGCCACCTCATCGATGCCAAACTGTCAACACTTTCAAAGCTTGGATTCTTTGGCCTTATAAAGCCTTTTGTGAAAGAGAGTTGCACAGAAACTCTCTCTCTCTCTCTCTCTCTCTCTCACACACACACACACCATTTCAATAATTTTCTCTTCTCTCCAGGCGTGGCTTTTGGCTTTCATTACACAACAACACACTCTCTTCTCTCTCACTCTTTTTCTCTCTAGAGAAGCCATCGAGATCACCCCCCCACCCCCATAATCAATGGCCATGTCTGTGTTGTTTCCTTCTGATTTGCAACCACAAACTCATGAGAACCCAAAAAAAGAAGACAACAGACTTCACGTCTCTCTCTCTCTGCTAGCTAGCTTTTCCTTTCCTCCTACAATTGTAATCATGTTTTAATTTTCATTTCCATGCCATTTTAATCATTTTGAGTATTTTCTCCCCAAAACAGCTTTTGAGTGCCACTACCCCCACCACCACCACCACTCTCTCTCTCTCTTTGAAGCAGACAAACAAAAGAGAAAACAGTAGTGTCACTTAAAAATCTCCCCAAGTACAGTTTTTGTTCTTGAAGACTGTTGATCATATATCTGGTATATATAAAGCCATGGATGTATGGGAGAAATCTATGAGAGAAGATCATAAGAGCAGAAACAGGAGAGAGAACCCTTCTTTCTCTTCCACTCTTCTTGATGCTATCTACCGTTCGATCGACGAATCAAACGGTGGTAAGGGAGATGATCATCATCCTGATCATCAAGAAGAGCTGATTTTCTACAAAGAGAAAACCATGAGGAAGAAACATAGCGGTAACATTGAAGAAGAAGAAGAAATGGAGAGCATGCGACGAGCTTGCTTGGTTGAGAGGTGGATGGAGAAGAAAACCAGCTGCGAAAAGGTGGTTGTCCGACGAAAATCCATGGCGGATTTCGAAAGGAAGAAGCTTATTCCTCCTAGAAACGAATTGTTGCTGAATTCAAGCTCAAGCTCTTCGGATTCGAGCTGCGGTGGTGGGTTCTCCTCCTCCGAATCAGATTCTTTCTACGTTAACAACGTGAAGAAGGAGCGGTCCAAATCCAATTCCAGTTCGTGTTATTCGATGCAGAGGCCAAAGCCAATTAGAACCAGCATCTCCACAGGCCAGCCTCAACGATACGAGAAGGTGTTCCATCAAGCAATACAGTGTGCAGATTCATTTCAACAGAAGCCGACGAAGAAAAGCCATGAGAATGGTTTCGTGAAGACGAAATCCAAGGCCTTGAAGATTTACAGCGACCTCAAGAAGGTCAAGCAACCAATTTCTCCGGAGGGCGGCTCGCGAGCTTCCTCAACTCTCTTTTCACGGCAGGAAATGCTAAGAAGGCCAAGATTTCGTCGTCGTCGAATAATGCATATGATTCGTCGAGGAAGCCCGAGCATGAATCGATAAGTACTACTTGCTCTACAGCTTCTTCGTTCTCGAGGTCTTGCTTGAGCAACACTCCTTCTTCGAGAGGGAAGCTGAGCAGCAACAATGGCATGAAAAGGTCAGTTAGGTTTTACCCTGTTAGTGTGATTGTTGATGAAGATTGCAGGCCTTGTGGGCACAAGAATTTGTACGAGAATGATCATAATCATCATGTCCTGAGCGAAAATCGCCGGGTCGCTGAGGCTGCAAGGGAGCTGTTGAAGAGCTACCAGAAGAACAAGGAGGAGTTTGATCATCATGACCACCATATGATGATCAGGGATATTTGTGACGTAAATGGACGGTTAGATGTTGAAGTTGAAGACGACGACGGCGAAGAAGATGCAGCAAGTTGTGCAAGTTCTGATCTGTTTGAATTGGATAGTATTGGGATTGAGAGGTATAGAGAAGAATTACCAGTTTATGAAACTACCCATCTTGATACCAATAGAGCCATTGCTAGTGGGTTGATCTTGTAATTTCAAAAAAAAAAAAAAAATTTAAAAAAAAAAAAAAAAAGATCTTCTAATTAATAGCTTTTATTAATATGAATGGTTTGGGGGTTTACATCAAAGAATAAGATGTCTCTTTCTCTTTTATTAATTCTCTAACTTCTTTTGTTTGTGCATATTTTTGTTACTTTTTCTATCTATGTTTGTACAAAAAGGAAGATTATATATATATTATATGAAAGTTTTCGTACGTGAATAATCGTATAATTGAATGATCTTGAGATCGGTTTTACTTTCAGTAAGTTTAGGTAATTTTTTTTTTTTTTTTAGTAAAACTCTACCTAAATTTACATTATGTTTTTTTAAAAGTAAAGTAAAGTAAATCTCTGTTGTTTAGTGTTTATTTAAGTTTGTGTTAGAGAATAACGACAAAAAAGAAGATTATATCAAACATAATTGGGTACATAGTTTGATTAGATATTTAGATAATTATGAAAAGAATGTGAGAGAAGAAAAAAAATAATCGTATAATCGAACATGGTTGAGATCTGTTTTACTTTTAGTAAGTTTACGTAAATCTCAGTTGTTTGATTTATTTAAGTTCGTGTTAGAGAATAACGACAAAAAGAAGATTATATTAGACATAATACTGTACGTAATTAGATTAGACATTTACATAAATCTTGAAAAGAATTGAGAGAGAGAAAAACGTGATCATTGTATAAAGATAGAGATCAAAGAAATAAAGAGGAAGTAATTAATTAATCAATTAAATCTATGGAGGAGATTCTTGAAATTGTGGGAATTAAAAAAAGTAAATTTTTTTTTAGAGAGAGAGAGATATATGAAGATGAGGTTAAAAAAGCAAAGGGCAGATTTTCTACCCCATCATCCATGAGCAAGAGAAAGAGAAAGAAAGCTATCAAAGCTTTTGCTTTCTCTCTCTCTCTCTCTTTCTCTCACTATATATATGTCTGTGTGTATTTGTGATGTGGGGTCCTTAATTGCTTGAACTTAACACTAACTTGATGATCAGCTGATCACCAATCACCATATTTATGTGTGTATATATAAATATAAAACTAATGGTATAGATCTTTCATGAGGTTTTGTCAACTATAAGTGGAGTTAACTTTATCATTTATTGATAAAAACATTCCTTATCCTTAGTAAAATTCGGTCAAATGTAACAGTTGATCAAGAGAGGTTTTTGTAAAAAAAAAACACAAAAGTTGACTCCGCTTGTAATTGAGTAAACCTCAGGGTAGATAGATATTATTTACTCATAAATATAAATATGAGAAGGAATATTTTTTTTGTAGTGAAAAAAAGTGATGACAACAATTTTTTCTTTTAATAAGTTCAAAATTTTTTTATTATAAAAGTCTCCGGCGGGCGGCTACAGGAGAATGATTTTCCGGCAGTACAAGGGATGGTTTTACCATATATATATATATATATATAGAGAGAGAGAGAGAGAGATGGAAATGAATAGATGGTCTCTAAAGCTGTGGACAGAAGGATCTAATCTTTGATCTTCAAAACCCTAGTTTGTCAAAAATGGTTGGCTCATAAGCTATGAGTATGGTCCAAAAAGTAATTGAAAGTTCTCTCTTCAAATTTTGTCTAAAATATTGGCCACGAAACTTCATTTTCAAACCCACCATATCAATTAATGGTCCATTTTTGAGTTGTTTTCTTGACTCCTTTTTTTTTATTTATTAATTTCCATCTTCCTCACACATCATGCACATAAAATATAACAAAAGGAACATGCAGAGCATTAGGGTTCTAAATGGGAAGGATTTTGAAATAAATTTTTTTTCTTTTGGAAAAAAAAATGAATATTTAAAGTTTCAAGCAATCTAGGCCATTAGAACTCAAACATTATGGGAAAAAAAAATGACCCTTTTAAATTCTTCTTCTTTTGTCAATGATATTGACAATACAATTATTGACAAGAAGGACTAAGAGCATATATAAAGTTTATTTTATTTTATTTTTTGAAATCTAACATCGATGGGATTAGGGATTTTTTCTGGGGACTTGTCAAGATGAAATAATATAGTGAGGACCGAATATCTACTTGTATAGTTGAAAGATTTTTACTCCCACAACATTGAAGTACGTGTGTGAAATTTGAACCTTCTATCATAATCGTAAAAGACATTACACCTCACAGCTAATAAGAGTGTATGTACTCAAATTATCGTTGTTATTGTTTAGTTTATATTATTAAAAAAATAAATTTTCTATGAACTACAAATTCGGTTTCGATTTGCACATCCACTTACAACTTAACTGTTTAGTGCACATCCCTTCCACTATAGTAGTGATGGTTCAATTCCCACCATACACATTTACTAGCATGTGTGTGTAGTTTTCTTTCCTTATTGTCGGAGTAGATATCTCCGGTTATGAGAGTAGATATTCGGTTTACGCGTTTAATGGTTGATCTTAATAAGTCTCGATCGATTTTTAATTCAATTTCGATCTTTCTTGATTTCTCCAAATATAAAATCAAAGAATTGGCATGAATTAAGCATATATATATTAGTATGTGTGGGTAGTTTTTTTTCCTTATTGTCGGAGTAGATATCTCCCGTTATTAGATTAAATATTCGGTCTATGTATTTAATGGTTGATCTTAATAAGTCTCGATCGATTTTTAATTCAATTTCGATCTTTCTTGATTTCTCAAAATATAAAATCAAAGAATTGACATGAATTAAGCCTATATATTGTTTGCTTTATTGAATGAATATTAATTGCATACTTTAATATCTTAATTAGTTTTTTCACCAACCGATATAATCAGTTAATTATATTAAGATTAATTAGTTGGTCCTTAATCATATGGTCTCAACCATGAATCTTATCTTATCAAAAATAGGTTGCATAGGCCATTAATTAACAAATTGTAGTCTTATCCTCATAATGTAATATGAGAAGTCACAACTCAAGAGATCTAGATAGATAGACTTGGGGGGGACCACTAAATCATAACAGTTTGATAAACTAATTAAGTGATTATCATATCTTAATTTTTCAACTAAGATATTTTATTATTAAGGCAAAATTAATTGATTAATTAATGAATTAATTAAATTAATTAGAGTATATAGAGCTTGGTTTTGAACTGTAGTGGGAAAAGAATAGGCTAACCCCCTATATGGTCAAAAGTATAATTGTAGGCTCTAAATTGCCTATACAATTCAAAATTATATATACATGGGGGACCAGAAGATTAATTAATTAATTTATTGTTAACAAATTAATAAAACTAATATACTTTTGTAGTTAATTAATTAATTCAACATCAAGAAAATGACATTGCCAAAGCAATTTTGCCCATACAAATTGAACATCATTAATTGGCTTTTAAAAAAATATTAGTTTTCTAATAGCAATACGAGTTTAATTGAATTTTTTTTAAATGGTACATTATAAAATTAATAATAAGTTTGGTTCAGATATCTACTTTCATAACTAGATATATTTATTTTTAAGGGGAGAAAACTATACATACATTCTGATAAATGTTAATTACTTCATAATGTGTAATATTTAAGATCGTTTTTTTGATTAACAACAAATCTCTAATACTTTGTACAAGATATATGTATTAAAAAGAATAGAAGAAATTAATTGAAATGTAAAAAAGAAGAAGAAGGAGAAGAAGAAGAATCTTTTTAATTAATTTCAAAATGGTTGGTGAAGTGGAGGAGAAGTTGAAAACAATGATGAGATTTGATGGATTTATACATGGTCTTGTACTAGTGGTGGGTGTGAGATCACCAGCCCCATGCATCCATGCGTTGACAATACTTTTCTTCAACATATATTCCCTAATCATGATTGTAATCTTTGTTTTACGATTAAGAATTTCATTAATTTATGGTTTTGATTATTATTATTAAAACTTTCTTTATAATTCTTGATGAGAGCCTTTTTTTATTATTTTATAATTATAATATTATTAACAAGTCAGTATGGATATGCTGAAATTAATCAATCACTAAATACATGTACGATCTGAATATCTATTTTTATAATCAGAAGATATATCTACTTCTATAATATAAGGAGAAAACTGTTTACACATACAGTAAATATATGGTGGGACTTGAACTCGCACCACTAAAGTAAATGATAAGGTACATACTAACAACTTGAGTTATGAGTGGATATAGATTCTTAGTGAAAACTTGATCGGTTCATATAGATAAATGTAATTAAGTTAATTATGTTTCAAAATGCACTATAACACATTGGTTAAATACGTATGGATAATATTCACGTAATTTTAAAAAAAATGCAAAATTCTTTATAGTATGAGATTTTTAATATATTTTAGAGACGCTTTTTTGACAAATTTAAAGTGTAGTGCTTATTATTGATAGGTTACGATAGATCATTTACCAAATAGTATTAAAAAAAACTAAGAGTGCAATTTTAGTATTCAAAAATTGAATAAAAACTCTTAACTTTTTTCTTAATATATTAAAGCACGAGTTTTTAGTGTTTTAAGCGAATAACATTTATTATATTTTTTTAATCCTTATCGTGTATCCTAATATAACCCTTAAAAAAAACTACTAAAAATAAGAAGAATGTGTGATCTGCAATATGGATTTGTGAAGATGTCATCAATGAGAGCTGATGTCCATTGTATAAAGTGTACTCTATCTGCATTGTATAAGTTTGTTATTATTGTTATTATTATATTGACAGCCAATCAGTTCAATTACACAGATCTGTGACTTGGCATTTTGTGTGACTGAGATGTAGTCTTGTTAGCAGATCCAACGGTCACTCTGTTTTGTATATATTCTTAACAGTGATGTGAGTTTTACTCTAAGTGAAGAAACACACTTTTAATGTGATATCGTTTTCTCTCTGCTTTGCAAATCTCTCTCAACTCAAGAGAGTATTTTCTTTCTCTTTGTTGTTCTGTAAATCTAGGGTTAGCTTTCACATGGTATCAGAGCCTCTCTTGGCTAAATCCATGGTGTCAACAAGTTGTCCAGGTGGTGCTCCGTCTTCGTTAGTGAAGAAAGTTGAGTTTGCTTCAATCTCAAAGGCACTCAACTTCAATCTTTCTGTCAAGCTGACTCGTGACAACTATGTTCACTGGCGAGCTCAGATTCTTCCAGCTATTAGAGCTTTAAGTCTCGAAAATATATCGATGGTAGTTGTCTCTGTCCTGCGAAGTATGTGAAGGTTTCTGTAGCTGAAGGTGTCACAGAAACGGCCATCAGTGAAGAGTTTGAAGACTGGTGTAGAGCAGATCAGCTACTCCTGTGTTGGTTAATGTCAACCATAAGTGAAGGTTTGATTGGAGAGGTATCGGACTGTCTCTCTTCTTTAGAATTTTGGAGAATCATAGAAACTCTGTTTTCTAGGGAATCTTTAGCTAAGGTGTTGCAAGTGAAGCAACAACTCCAGAGTGCTAGAAAAGGTTCGAGTTCGATTAGTGAGTTCGTCTTGAGAGTTAAAGGTCTTGGAACCAGCTTGAGATCAGCAGGACAGACTGTAACAGATCAAGATCTATTGCTTTGTGTGTTGAACGGATTGGGACATGAATATGATCCTGTGGTGGTAATGCTTTCTCAACAGCAACTAACTATGTCACTTCATGAGGCACAGTATATGCTCATGATTCATGAGCAGAGAATAGAGCATCTCAACTCTGTTGCTCAGCTGGATATTCAAGCTCCGGTGGCTAATTTTGTTTCAAGCAACAATAGTGGTGGTAGGAGCTCTAACAGAGGGGGTTTTAATTCTGGTAGTCGAGGAAGCAACAATAGTCGTGGTCGAAGAGGCAGAGGAGGCAGATGGAGTAACAACAGACCTCCATGTCAGATATGTACAAGGCCTGGGCACTCAGCTTTCCAGTGTTACAACAGATTTGACCGATCCTATCAGCAGCAATCCTTTACCAACACTTCTGTAAATGGTAATGGCAATGGAGGTTCACAAGGGGGCAATTATCAGGGTCATGTGGCTCAAGCTTCACCAAATTTTTCTGATGGTGGTGGTCAGGGAAATCAGCCTGTTTTCAAGGAAATTTTCAGAATTCCAGGCTATTATGGACAACGTCAGCGACACCAGAAACTGTATCTGATCCTGCGTGGTATGCAGACAGTGGTGCTTACAAGTCATGTGACTTCTGATTTGGGTAAGCTTTCACATTCTTCAGTTATACTGGTTCTAGCAAGTTAACTGTTGGTAGTGGTCAGCTTTAGCTATTAATAGTATTGGTAGTTCAGTAGTTCAGTCACACACCAACCTACTCAATCATTACTACTTAATCATGTCTTCATGTCCCTAAAATAACCAAAAACCTACTTAGTATATCTAAATTTACTAGGGATAACAATGCTGTAGTTGAGTTTTATGACACTTTTTGTATTGTTAAGGACAAGCTTTCCAAGAAAGTGTTGCTCCGAGGCATACTTAAGGATGGCTTATCCAGTTACAGCTCCAAGGGGATCAGCTCAAGTTGACTGTCTTCCATCAGGACAGCTTCTCAGTCTGTCTATCTTGCTGATTTTCATTCAATAATTGTACAGATTCTGTTCAATCTGACTCTATTTCTCATGTACAAACTGCTACTCCAATTGCTTGAGTTCTAATGTTGCTGTTCTGGTTTGGTTATGAGAATGTTAATAATGTTTGTGCATTGTGGCATTATAAACTTGGTCACCCTTCTCATTATGCTTTGCAATCTGTTATGTCTTCGTTGAATTTATCCTGTTCAAATCTATTTCTAGTTGTTGTGATTCTTGTAGACTAGGTAAGATGCATCAACTTCCGTTTTCTAGGGTCTAGCATTAAGACACAAAAGCCTCTAGAACTCATTTATTCTGATATTGGGGGTCCTTCCCCAGCTATCTCTCTTGAAGGGTATAGATATTACATTGTTTTTTGTTGACTGCCATACTAGGTTTTCTTGGCTTTTTCCTCTTAAGCTTAAGTCTGATGCTTTGTCTACATTCATCATGTTTAAAACTCAAGTTGAAAAACAGTTTGAGACTTTATTAAGATCTTACAAACTGATATGGGTAAGGAGTTTCAAGTCTTTAGTCTTATCTTAGGCAACAAGGTATTCTTTTTAGATTCTCTTGTCCTTATACACACCAACAAAATGGTGTTCCTGAACGTAAACACAGACACATCGGTTGAAACGGGCTTACCTTGCTTGCTCAGGCAAAGCTGCATTAACTTTCTGGGCTGAGGCTTTTCAGGCAGCCATGTTATTGATTAATAATCTGCCCAGCCCTCTCTTGCATAACAAGTCACCTTTTGAATTGTTATTTCACAGAAAACCCAATTACCTATTTCAAGTTTTGGTGTGCCTGTTTTCTTATCTCAGGCCTTTGGAAAGTAAAAAATTTGATTTTCATTCTTCTAAGTGTCTTTTCATAGGTTATAGTTTACAGCATAGGGTTATAAGTGTTTGCATCCTTCTGGAAAAGTTTATGTTTCTAGAAATGTACTATTTCATGAAAATGATTTCCTTATCCCATTTTGTTTTCTTCTAAGTCTGGTACATCTAGTTCTAGGTCTAGTCTTCCTCTTTCAATTTTTAATTCTTTGTCTCCCACTTCTCAGTCTGTTTCTGCAATTCCTCTAGTGTCCTCTGCTGCTTTACCTTCTGCTGCCACACCTGCACAGTTTTCACATTCTTCATTGTCTAATTCAGAGTCATTACAGCAACATTCTCTTCCTTTTTCTGCTTCTCCTTCAGCTGTCAGTCCTTCTTCTGACTGCTCCTCACTCCTCTGTTATCCCTAATGTTCATCACCCTCACACAGTTTCTTCTCATCCTATGGTCACTAGGTCCAAGGTGGGTATTTTTAAACCTAAAGTTTTTCTGCTCTTTGTCAATCTCCATGTGCTAAACTTACTGAAACTGAACCTACTTCTGTTAAGACAGCTTTAGCTGATCCTAAGTGGAAGTTAGCTATGGAAGAGGAATATAATGCCCTTATGAGAATAATACTTGGACTTTAGTGCCTCCTAGCTCTAGTTGCAATATTGTTGGTCATAAATGGGTGTTTCGCATTAAGTATAACCCGATGGTTCTATTGCCAAATATAAAGCTAGGTTGGTTGCAAAGGGGTTCCATCAAACTGCTGGTGTTGATTTTACTGAAACCTATAGTCCTGTTATTAAACCCTCCACAATTAGGGTATTTTTACATTAGCTGTCACTTATGGTTGGGAGATTCACAGGTTGATGTTAATAATGCTTTTCTTAATGGGGATTTGAAGGAGTTAGTGTTTATGGAGCAGCCTGCTGGGTTTGTGAATTCTGTGTTTCCTTCTCATGTCTGTAGACTTAATAAGGCTCTCTATGGTCTCAAACAAGCTCCCCCGAGCTTGGTTTCATAAACTGAAAACAGCTCTTTATCTTGGGGTTTTCAGATTCCACTTCAGATATTTCTCTGTTTATTTACAAGAAAAATTCTGCTCTTTGTATGTAATTGTATATGTGGATGATATACTAATTACAGGCTCTAGTAGCTCTCTCATTCACAAAACAATTACAGCTCTTAATTCTCAGTTGCATTGAAGACACTTGGTTCTGTTGGTTATTTTTTGGGATTTGAAGCTTTTAGAAATTCTCAAGGGATTTATCTTACTCAAACTAAGTACATTTTTTGATCTTCTTGCTAAGACTAATATGTGCTTTCCAAACCTTGTGATACTCCTCTTTGCCCGAGTACAAAACTATCTTTGCAGTGTGGCACTCCTTTTTCCAATCCAACTCTATATCGTAGCACACTTGGGGCTTTGCAGTATCTCACCTACACCAGACCTGACATTGCTTTGCTGTGAATAAGTTGAGCCAGTTTTTGGCAGCTCCTACTGATGTACACTGGCAGTCTTGCAAACGTATTCTTCGGTATCTTAAGGGTTCTGCTGGCCTTGGTCTATTCTTTCGGCCTGCCCCTCAACTATATATTGAAGCCTACACAGATGCTGATTGGGCTTCCTGCACTGATGATCGTCGCTCTACGAGTGGTTGTTGTGTGTTTCTAGGGTCCAATTTAATTACTTGGTACTCTAGGAAACAGAAAGTGGTTGCTCGGTCTAGTACCGAGGCTGAATATAGAGCTCTTTCTCAGGCCTCCACAGAAGTTATTTGGCTCAGCTCTTTGTTTCAAGAACTGGGTATTGTTCTTACTGCTAAAGCAGTGTTGTGGTGTGATAATGTAAGTGCTGGTGCTTTAGCACATAATCCTGTTTTTCACTCTAGAACTAAGCATGTAGAGGTGGATGTTCATTTTATTAGAGAGAAAATTGCACTTGGTCATCTTGCTGTCAATTATGTGCCCACTGATTTGCAGCCTGCAGATATGTTAACCAAGGCTTTGCCTTCAAGCAGATTTCAGTTTCTTTGCAGCAAGCTGAATCTGGCAGTATCTCTCCCAGTTCAGCTTGAGGGAGGATGTGAAGATGTCCATCCAATGAGAGCTGATGTCCATTGTATAAAGTGTACTCTATCTGCATTGTATAAGTTTGTTATTATTGTTATTATTATATTGACAGCCAATCAGGTTCAATTACACAGATCTGTGACTTGGCATTTGGTGTGACTGAGATGTAGTCCTGTTAGCAGATCCAACCGTGTGACTGCTTGTTTGTATATATTCTTAATAGTGATGTGAGTTTTACTCTAAGTGAAGAAACACACTTTTAATGTGATATCGTTTCCTCTCTGCTTTGCAAATCTCTCTCAACTCCAAGAGAGTATTTTCTTTCTCTTGTTGTTCTGTAAATCTAGGGTTAGCTTTCACAGGATTGAACTTATCCAAAATCATATGTAACGTACATGAATAATTGCTCTGTGCTCATATAACAACCTCATGTACCACAATTGATCGACCTCTTTGCATCACCAATTTCATTGTGTTTTTAATGAATCATGTCCTCTAAACAAAAATTTGAATTGTTGCTATCTATCTATCAACTTCTTCTTTCAAGCATAGTACAATACACATTTTGGAGGCAACCAATTTTGCTTTGGCTAGGGTTGTCACTCACCAACCGTGCACAAATAACTGGCATGAACAAGCCACGAGAACAAACACATACATAAAAACACAAAAAAAATGCATGAAAACCAGCTTATAATTAATTATATATATGTGGCTATATATATAATATATATATATATATATATATATATATATATATATATGTGATAACATTATTGAATTGGTGAATTGGGTCTACAAATTTGGATTAATAGGGTTCGAGTACTATGTGTAAACCACAAGTGGGTTGATCATTGGCTCGACCACCTTTTCTAGCTGTCTATGTACAAGGGTGCATGTTGGGTCAAGTAAACAAATGCAGAGAAATCTGTGAAGAAGAGAATTGCTTTGTCTTTATGGATGTTTATCTGGTCAGGATAATTCAGAATTTTTTTCTTTCACGATCTTTGTTTCATAATGTCAAAAACTAGTCCCGTAACATTATAAATTAAACGTATAATTTTATAACGTTACAGAACTGATCCATAATATTATGAAATAATAATTCTTAATTTTTTTTAAAGGACTGTCCTACCAGAGAAGGACCGACCATACATATATATATATATATATATATATATGAGAGAACTTGAAGCTCACATTTATTAATCTTTTCAATAATTAATTTTGGCAGCATTTGGAAAATTATTATTGATTGAAAATATAGATTAGAAAGTTTGTGAAATTCTAAGTTGTCAAGGTTTGTTTTTATCTGCATGGGAGATTTGGAGTTCATTTTGTTGTTGTACAACAACAAAATATAAACCATTCATTTTTGTAGATGATAATGCAAAATGAATTTTCTTGTTAGCATGTCTTATTGGCTAAGGTCATATGATATTATTGGTTTTGGACTAATATGTTAAGTGACGATGTATAAAGAGATAATGCATATCTTTTCAGCGACTCAAATATGAGATATTATCAAGTTAATGAACGTTCTTACCATCAGACCATATTAAGTGGTTAAGGCGTATGTTGGTCATTCTTTTATTTTTCTTCATAATCTAAAATTATTATTATTTTAATTTTATATATGAACTCGTTGATTGTATCGATTTTTTTATGGGTTTGTACGTACGTTATTATTTAATTAAAATTTTTTTTAAAATTTTGATATTTTCAAATGAAATGAAATTCGAAACCTTGCCACCTTCAAATTCAAATCTTAATAATCTTTATTTTTCTCAAAATTTTTTTTTTAAAAAAAGATGAAATAAGAGGATGTGTGGGCCAGAATAAAATGGAGTGGCAACCCCACATACACACACAAGTGAGTTAAACCTTTAAAAAACTTTTGGGCCGCACGTGCCAAGGTGGTCCACGTGTCCCAATCCTGTCACGCATGCACACGTGTGAAGTACTACTCTCCACAGATCCCAAAGTAGTAGTAGTAGGATCCTCTGATCTCTCTGATCATCAAATCACACAATCACACAAACAAAGCATAAATGTCATATCAAGTTGAACGGGGACCCCACCCTTTTTGGACCCCCCCCTGCCTAGCAAGAAAATTACCACCACTGGTTGCTTGACACGTGTCCTGACACACACGTGTGGGTGATACCACTTTGTTTAGGAAATTACCATATTGCCCATGGGAATTTAATGAGGGATTCCTTTTGATATGGGTAATAGTGGAAATATAAGAGAGAATGTTAAAAGGGAGAGGAGACAAGGCAGCTTTAGTAAAAGAAAAGAAAAGAAAATTTTAAAAGAGAAAGATGAGGGAGAGAATTTTTGGCGATCCCAAGAAGATTACATTTGTGAATTCAAACTGTTTCAACCGTTGCAGCTTAGCTTAGCTTTGCTTTTCTTTTCTTTTCTTTTCAATTTTCCTAGAAAATTAATAGATAGAGACATTGGAGATCAGATCAAAGAAAAAGGAATAACAATGAGGAAGATGACATATATTTAATTGAGCTCGAGTTCGTCATCATGTATATTGTAGATATTAGATTTCGCAAGTTGAGCCAATAATGAGTTATGTAGTTATAAGGATGACCCAATTTCTTCCCTACGAAACGCCTTTAAAGAGTAAAATCGTGAGATTTATAATCAAAACGGATTAATACCTCGTGATAAGATAGAAGTGGGGTTACAACGTAAACATGACAAAATTCAAGTATCAATATAGCTTTCACTTTGGTTTTTAGTTTCTAAAGAGAATTTTAATTATACATTCATTAATACGTATAATCGATTCGGTTATAATTAGATTCAAATATGATTAGTTATCGATAATTAAAGTAAAATGTATCATATTTATAGTATTTTTAATATTTAAAATGGATTATTGATTGGTATAAAATAATGGTAGACTAACTAGAATATTTCTAGGGTGCAATGACAAGAAAGCTAGCAGAATCTTGCAACAATTTTGTGACGGGGGAGAGAGTAGACTTGCTTTTTTTTTTTTCTTCTTCTTCTTTTTGCTACTAACAACGACTAGTTTAAAGATATTAAAAAATATGATAAGATTAATCACTATAGGCACAGTTTAAAATTATAATTTTCATAATAACAGGGGAAAGGTTCTTTTCATATTTGTTATTTTATTAATAAATTTGAGACTCGAGCCCTTATCACAAATGTGAAGGTGAAACACTTTAACCCACCTTAGATTTTATAAATGAAAACATCTTCTAGAGGTTTTTTTAATTTTTTTCCTGATCTAAGAAGTGTTTGCACTAGTGTGTATTATAAGCTAAACACCTACCAAAAGTGTTTATTAAACAAAGTGCTTTTGCATGAAGTCTAAAAAAAAAAAAAAAAAGCAACCCCCCACCTACACACTCACATCACACCCTCTATTACATATTTTTCATATTCCAATTAAGCACTTTTTTCTGTTTTTCACACCACGCTTCTCACATATATTTTTATAATTAAAAAATATTATATCACAAGACTAAAACCAACCCATCAAAAGATAATGATTGGGTGATTAATTAATGTAATTAGATTCTAAACATATAAATTAACTTTTCCACTTGAACTCTTCTCACTTTCAAGTTTCTACAAGCACTTTATCTTTTGAGTTAAAAATAAATAAATAAAATTAATAAATGGTTCTACCTTGACCTAATTAAAAAGGAACTACATTTTCTTTTTTTGGGTAAATTTTGGTGACTCCATGCTTGTAAATTATATAATCTTTATTTTCTTACATATAATATAAGCTATATAGTTTTATTGACCTTTTTTATTTTTATTTTTTTTGGTTTAATCCACGAGGTGGTTCCTATGCATATTGATATGAGCCTAATCTCCGCTCAGCCCGGAAGATCAGTAAATGCTGGTCACAAGTGCACTCCACCAAGATGAAAATTGCATATGTTTTATTGACATTTTCTTAAGCTATTTAAAAACAAATAAATTAGAACGGTTTCGAAATAATTTATTAGAAAACATTTGATATTTGTGAAACACCCTATTAAATTAAGTTGTCGATACCATCACCTAATGTAGTTAGGTAGTAAATAACGCTAATTTATCCTGTAATGTCTCAAATTTGAGTTGCTCGCATTAAGTTAAGTTGTCGATCGATGGAAAAAACAAATAACTAGTCAATATAACATGTATGTCTATGTTTATATAAAAAAGTGATTGTAATGGACTTCTAACATATTAGTAGTGAAGAAGATATTAAACAAAGCAAAAGAAATGGATATAAATATAAAAAAAATTGTAAGATTCTTATGATGATAATTAATGACTAGTTTTTAATTAGTTTTTTTTTCAATTTTTTTGAAATAAAACATGGAAGTATATACATCTCTTTTTTCTCTTTGAATCTCCTCCGGCCGTGAAAGAAATATCTCTTTGATTTTTCATTTTTATTTTATGAAAATTGAATATCTCTTTGATTTAAGCACAAGTTTTTCATGAACTATTATCAATGTGGACTTGAGAGGAAAAAGAAGAAGAAGAAACCCTATGGTGGTAAGAAAAGCATTATATTCCTTGAAAGTGAAATGGTTTTGTTTGCTATATATTATGATTTGCGTTGTGTGGCTGGAGGGAGAGAGAGGCCTTTAGAGAGGGAGAGAGGTGACTTGTGAGTTGTGACCCACCACGGCTTTTGGCTCTAGCTAGCCACCTTAGGCTATATTTATTAATTAAATGGGTAGGTTGGGTCTATATTTACACGATATAACACGACAAACACCTTGACTTTTAGTTCTAGCGAGTCACCTTGGATTAAAGTTAATCGTATTTGTATTTATAAAACACGATCAGTGATAACAAATTTTTTAACACGATGTGTGAACAAGCACGATATATGAAAACGATAATTTAACAAGTTAAAGATTTGTAGATTTTGATATGAATAGTAATTAAATGGGTAAGTTAGGTTTATTTACATGAGCACAACACGGTAACACCTTGCCTTTTGGCTCTAGCTAGTCACCTTGGGCTTAGAGTGAACCGTGTTCGTATTGACATAAACACAACTAGTGACGATAAATTTTTGACACGATATATAAAAACGATAATTTAACAAGTTAAGAGTTGTAGATTTTGATATGAATAGTAATTAAATGGGTAAATTGGGTCTATATTTACACGAGCACAACACGATAAACACCTTGGCTTTTGGCTCTAGCTAGTCACCTTGGACTTAAAGTGAATTGTGTTCGAATTGACATAAACACGACCAATGACGATAATTTTTTTGACATGATATGTGAACACGACATATATATGAAAACGATAATTTAACATGTTAAGAGTTGTAGATTTTGATATGAATAGTAATTGAGTGGGTACGTTAGGTCTAGATTTACATGAGCACAACACGATAAACACCTTGGCTTTTGGGTCTAGCTAGTCACCTTGGCTTAGTGAATCGTGTTCAGATTGACATAAACACGACCAGTGACAACAAATTTTTTGTCACGGCCTATGAACACAAATATATGAAAACGATAATTTTAACAAGTTATGAGTTATAGATTTTGATATGAATAGTAATTAAATTAGTACGTTGGATCTAGATTTACACGAGCACAACACGATAAACACCTTTGCTTTTGGCTCTAGCTAGTCACCTTGGACTTAAAGTGAAATGTATTCGGATTGACATAAACACAACTAGTGACGACAAATTTTTTGACATGATCTTGAACACACACGATAATGAAAACGATAATTTAACAATTAAAGAGTTATATTCGATAAGAATAATTTAAAGAGCAAATAACAACTAGACTCCCTAAGATTTGTACATCTACAAGTGGAATCAATCTTTGAGTTATTGATAAGACCTCTCTTGTCGTTAGTCAAAATCCATTCAATTAACGTTGATCATATTGACTGTTAAAAAGATTAAAATACCCTCAATAATATATAACGTTACTAATATTCATTAAATAAAAAAACCTATAAAAGTAAAAATATGAGATGGATAGTAAAGATTTTAACCTTTTATTTTATTTTATTTAATGAATATTTATATTTGTGTATATTATTTGGAGGCATTTTAGTTTTTTTAACAGTCAACATGGTCAACTGTTAAATTGGATGGAGTTTGACTAATGGCTGGAGGAATCTTGTGTCAATAAAATTAAAGATTGATTTCGCTTACAATGAGTAAACTTTAGAGGGTCTAGGTGTTATTACTCATAGCTACATAGCTACTTTCAGTCTGGATTTACACGAGCACAACACGATAGACACTTTGGCTTTGGCTCTAGCTAGTCACTTGGGCTTAAGTGAATCGGTGTTCGGATTGAATAAAACACAATTAAATTTTTGACACGATCTGTGAACACGATATATAAAAACGATAATTTAACAAGTTAAGAGTTGTAAATTTTGATATGAATAATATTAAATGGGATACGTTGAATCTGGATTTACACGAGCACAACACGATAGATAACACACAAATTAATTTTTCACCCTAGTTAGTGCTTACATGACCAAATTTATGTTATGTGTATATTTGCTTAAACAAAACTCTCGATCTCGTTAACATATGAAAGTGATCAATTTTTATTTGAAAAATTAATGGAACTTTCAATCATATAATGGAAAATTGACAATTCAGAGACAATTAATTTTATAACAATAAAATCCAATCAAAGTTTTCTACATCTATATCTGATGAAACTATAAGCAATTAAAAGCATGCAGCATATCATGCCAAATTTAAAGCCAAATCGTAGGTAAATTCTAGCACAAGTTAGATGTGGACTTGAACCTAAAAATATAGTTAAAAAACGAAATCAAAAGATTTCTCGTGCATGAAACTTCATTTTCATGCAAATTGCTTTGACCTTGTTGTCGTCTGTATATATACATAAACAGTGACTTCACTCATGAGACTACAACAACTATATATATAAACTTTACTGATTGGAACGGCGATCAACCCCGGACTTGAATTTGGACAGATTTTTGAACATTGATGGTGACGAATGAGAAATTACGATTATTGTGCAAAACACGTGCCGATGCTGCCGCCAGCTACCGCGGTTGCTTTCGGTTCATGGCAATGTAGCATGTTTTGTACTTTTTTGGGGATGGAAATGAAATTGAAGAAAAATTAGGTTGGAGTCTCTGTTGCGGGGATTGTGTTTTAGGATATCAGTAGACATAGTAACAGTAAAATTTAATGCTGAATTTGACCTACATATATTGATTTGATATTTAGAAAAATCAAACCCTAGCTAAGATGTTTCATTTATTAATACTATTCGGTCGGCACTAAAAAAAAAAAAAAAAAAAAACTTTTATGTAGAGAAACTATATTAGAAGCCAGTTGTAAATAGTGTTGTAAATACTTGCCGTTGCAAATTAAATTTTTTGCCTTAGGTAACTACAATTGCAATTTTTTTTTTACCTTAGAGGATCTGCCCCGTAAAAGACTTAAATTCACAGTGAAAGCTTTAAATTTTTTAATATTTACTACGAATTAATATCTGCAGTAAAAAAAAGTCACAATAAATATATTTTTTTGTGATATTTCTTTATATATATATAATGTTAAGACTTATTTTGTCAAGTCATTAATTTAATTTTTATTTTTTTTTTACGATAATTGAATAAATTATAGTGGTTTTTATTCAATTCAATATTTAATCCACTCCTGTTGAATCATACTAGAAATTTTTTTGTAGAAACCAGAAAATAGAGAAACAAGAAAAGATTACATATTTCTATTGGGTTTTTTCGGTCCTCAAATTTCTTTCAAGGATAAAAATAATCTGGAAAATTATCGGTGTTAATTTGAAGAAATTTTTTTTTTTTTACTTTAAAAAATAAAAAATTTAAATTCGAAACCTCATTCCATTAAGAGATGAAGTCAGCACTGGCAACCTAATTTGAAGAACTTTGGAATTGAATGAATCAAACAACTCTTCAAAATTTTCTGAGTCACTCAAATACATACATAATAATAATATATTGTTTTTAGGCCTTTGATCAATGGCCCAGGACATATAATAACAAGATTGGGTTGCATCAAGTTAGAGGTCCGGTCCTGGGCTCCTCACATTCACAGCTCTCCTCATTTGTTTGTGCCTGTGTTCGTCTTCATTTTATTAAAATACGAATTTATTCTATTTATTAATAAACTCTTTGAGCAAATTGTTAAAATATTTTTTTTACGGTGGTTTAAACGGTTAAGATTGATATATACTTTGTAAAAAATAAAATGCAGACATCTAACGGTGTGGGTGCATGGGGCGCAATATTCCCTGCCGATGAAGCAGTCAATCTATCCGCTAACCATTTTGAGGACCCAAAAATAACATATTTAGTTCAATTATTTAACTTGTCACAAAAATGAATGGGTGTCTGTTGCCAATCCCAAATATGAAATTTATTTAATCCCAGTTTAATCATAGATAACAAACACACATTTTATATATATATATATATGTTACTATTTTTACAATTTTTACATATACTACTATTTTGACTAGGGGTAGGTACAGTTCGATTCGGCTTGGATTTGGGTAAAAGCGAAGTGAATTAAAATTTTTCAATTTTTAAAAATAAAAACCGAATGGAACCGAATTGAATTGAACTTAATTAATGCAGTATTTGATTTAGTTCGGTTCAATTTGGTTTTGGACCTATTAGCCTAATGAACTTTTTACATGTATTTAAATTTAATAAGTTCTAAATGGTTTTAAAATGCTGATTTTCATCCAAAAAGTTCAAATTCAAACATAATAAAAAGGAAAATTATATCTAATAAGTAATCATATTCTTATTGGGTATAATAAAAAGAAGGTTGCTGTTTGGGTCTGGTGTTGAGAGGAATGAGAGTTGAGCAATGAGAATGAAGTCACCGGTGATTAAAGTTTTATTTATTTTAAGCGGATTTCGGTTCAAACCGGTTTCGATTTTCAAAACCGGTTTCAACTTAATTTAATTCGATTTTCAATTTTAAAATCGATTTGAACCAAATTAAATTAATAAATCGAACTAAACTACACTTTTCACATCGAAGTCGGATTTAGTGCCCATCCCAAATTTTGACTGTGAAAATGAAGAGAAAAAAAAAAATGTTGTCATCACATATCAAGCCATATGTTACCAATTTTGTAGCAGCACCTGCATCAGTGCGAGTTTTGGTTCGTGGTTTTGCTAATTTACAACGAATTTTTAAACTCCAAATATATTGCATTGAGGTATTGTTTTCATAAACAATCCAATAACTGGAGAGTTGCTCCTTGAATGTAGTGCTGAATTATAAAATTATATTTATTACAATAAAGTTAAAAATAAAAGAATAATGAAATAAGAAAAAAAAACTTATAGTATGTAGAGATTAAATCCGAGTCTTGTTATACAATAATTTTATTCCGTCCACGAATGGTGCTTAACGTGTTGGATTTTGGCTTGTATTGCTAAAGTGACCAAAATGTATTTAACAGATACGAAAGTAGTGCAAATGGTATTGGATTGAGGTGAATCAAAAACAGTTTGAAAGAGGAGACTGAGACAAAGACAACGAAAAAAACGAAGTCAGAAAAGGAGGCTGGATGCACCTAAATACTCTTGTCCCGCAATGTGCTAGAATTGTGCGGGCGCGATGTGGGCTTTCTTTGGGGCACATGAAAGTGCGTGGATGACACGTGGACTTGGTATTAGTGTCAGAGAATAAGTTGTTTCGGGTTTTCCTATCCCTTATAGGTTTATGATTACTTTAGAATCAAGAATACTCAACTTATAAATATGAGACTTTTCTTTGGTTGTGTACACTAGTGAAATGGTGAAAAACATTTGAGAGAGATGTAAAGCGTGGTTGTAATTGGGTTTGGTTGTAATTAGTTGTAATTGGGTTTGAGACTAGAAAGAGAATATTGAGTGTATAGTTGTACAATATTCCATATAGTGATATTTTTCTCTCATTATCTCGATGACCGTGATTTTTTTTTTTTTTTATATTTTAATTTTTCACGTAAAAAGTTGTATTATGTGATTGGATTCTTATTTCTTACATCTTGTTTTCCTTTATTAGACATTATTTTTTTGTTACGAATATTAGACTGCTTCCTTATTACCTTTTCTCAACATAAGGTCGTGAATAGTTATCTCCCAAACTTTTCCTCGTTCTTTAAATAGTAGCACTTCAAACTTGAAGAAGCTGTCGATCGCAATTCCGATGTTCGTACTCAAACTCTCTAATTATCAATTCGTTAATTTTTTATTTTTTTAACTATCTCAACCAAAGTCATTTTTTAAATTTAAATTCTACTTTATTATATGAACATTTCTTAAACCAATGTGAAAACATATATGACCACAAGGCAACTTTCACTACAGCTTAAAATATATGATTATATTTGTTCTTTTAGGTCAGAATTTTTTTTTTTTAATAAGAAAATGGGGTGGAATTATTACTTTCTTGTGTTCATACACTTTACAATATTCATAAATCTATATGTCCACAAACTACTCTTTTCTTTTCATTTATTTTTCTCAAAAAGTTAAGTGCTACGTTGATCATAGCAATCAATACTACTGGATTGCATTCACTACAATTGACTCTTAAGTAATTGACATCATACACAACAACTCCCACATTATACCATAAAGATTTTTTTTTCTTTGAGGGCCGCCACCCGCTAGATTATAGGTTTGGCAGGATATAGTAAGATCAACTACTATAAATACGGTCCAGAAAAATAATTCCCACTACAAGAGAGGTCTCCCCACACATTATATATTTATTGACAATTGTGAGATTCGAACTCTATTACATATGTGAAGAGGAAGTTCATTAACTATTTAAACTATGAATATATATACATTATACCATAAAGATTGATAACAAAGGGTCAGGGGTCTGCTGGGACTTAGGGAGATCAATCAGTACAAACACAGTCCGAAAGTAACTCCCATAATGGGAGAGATCTTCCCTCACATTATTATTTATTAACATTGGTGGGATTCGAAACCTATCACATATATGAAGAGGAAATGCAGCTACCCAGTATTCGAGTTATGAGTAAATATGCATAACACCATAAAGATCAATAACAAAAGGGTCAGGAATCTGTTGGAATCTATCGAGATAAACCATAACAAGTACAATTCGATTAGTTTTTACCATAATACAACTTAATGAAAATATGTATATATAATTGTGTTATAGGGCGAGCTGTCTTTGAAACTTATCCTTTCTCCCTTTAGTCAAAACTTTGCTTTGCTCTCCAACGAAATGGGATATCCATTTCTAGTACTTTTCTTATATAATAATTCACGCATGTCTGCAAGATCCACCAAATCCTGTTATCTTATTTTATGATCCCTCTCGTACCATATATGGTTTTGTTGAAAGCATTCCTTGGTTTTTTAAGTTTAGTTAGTTAAATAAATTTTTTAATAGTAATATGCTAAACATTACGGAATTTATCACGGCATATAATAGCCATGTATATCATGCGATCATAATATGGTAAATAATGTGATAGTTGCAAAATGACATAACACAATATTCCATAATACGTTGATGTGTATAATATTATTTAAATTTTAATAAGTTAATTATGATGTAACTCTTACATTTTGTTTTGTGGAGTTGTGACAAAACAGAAGCAATAAGATAACCAAATTCCGATCAAGTTTACTTTTAAGGAACAAATTTTATTAATAGCTAATTGCCTCACACCCCTGAGGTTTGGGTTACTACAAGTAAAATCAACTTTATCGTTTATTTACAATGACACCCCCCACCGTTAGTTGACTTTAGTCAAAGTTAACAGTATCAGGGGTATTTTCCGGCTTTTTTAAGTTTAATTTTATTTTATTAAATAATAATCAAAAAAATTAAAATAAAATATAAAATTATTAAAAATTAAAATAATAATAAAAATTAATAAAAAAATAAAAATTAATTAGTTAAATCCATTTCCAGATCGAATCTCAACCGCCATCAAGGATTAATGAAGGGTTGAGATTCAATCTGAAAATGGATCTAAAAAAAAAAAAAAAAAAAATAAATATTTTTGTTGGATCTTCGAAGAACCCAGAAGGGTTCGATCGAGAACCCTCTCTGGTTCAGATCGAAGAACCCTTCTGTTCTCGAAGAAGAACCCAACTGGGTTCTTCGAAGAACCCAACTGGGTTCTCGAAGAACCCAGTTGGGTTCTTCGTTAGAACCCAGATGGGTTCGATCGAAGAACCCAGAAGGGTTTCTTCGATCTGAACCCAGAGGGTTCTTCGATCGAACCCTTCTGGGTTTCTTCATCGAACCCTTCTGGGTTCTCGTCGAACCCTTCTGGGTTCTTCGAAGAACCCAGATTGGGTTCTTCGAAGATCCCAAAATTTTTTTTTTTTTTTTTGGGTGGAGTTCCATCTCCAGATTGGATCTCCACCGTTCCATACAGATTTGATGGACAGTGGAGATCCACACTTTAATTTTTTATTTTTTTAAAAAAAATTAAAAAAATTTATAATAATTTTTTTATTAATAAAAGAAAATATTGTTTGAGGGGTAGTTTTGGTCATTTTAAGGGTAACAGTTTGGTCAGCCCGTTAATCTAACGGAAGTCACTAACGGGTAGGGGGGTGTCCAGTTGTCATAACGATAAAGTTGATTTTACCTGTAGTTGGCCAACCTCAGGGGTGTGAGTGCAATTACTCTTTATTAATGTAACCAAATATAATAGTGATAGTCGGATCCTAGTTTAAAATAAAAAATAAAGTTTGATTCCGTAGGAATTTAAAATTCCTAAATTGACTAAAATTCTAAAAGAGCATTTCTTAAGGAACTAAATAAAATAGAAATTACTAAAAATCCAAATTCCGTACAAAACATTATCAAAAGGGCCGTAAAAAAACATTTGCCTACAAAAGGTAAAAATTGTAAAAACGAAAATGTGAAAACGTCGAACTTGAGAAACAGAGCCTGGATCCGGGGTACGTCCCTTAATAACTATAGTAGAACTTCGTCGATGTGATTCTATCGATATATTATGGGCCTCAAAATCGGAGACCGTTTGTCCCTCCACGGAACACCCACAATATTTCATACATCAAGATGTATCAAAACTTTGTATTTGTCATTATACCAACTACACTTTCATGTAAGGATGATTAATTATTGAATAGGAAGTTTCAAAGTCACTATGTGCTATATACACACACACACCACGCGCGCACGCGGCACACACACACCCACCATTACTTCAAGTACATGTTAGTAGTCCAAAAGCATTTACTTCGTTGTTGTTATATATTTTATCAACAAATTTCCCCTTCTGTATATGCTTCTTGAGATCACGAGAGCCATGGAGATTTTTTCCTGAAAGGCTCAAGAAAACTTTGGGACATATGGGAGATCCGTGGGTTTGTTGTAATTAGCCTCTCCTTACAAATCTCCATCATCATGCTGGGTTCGAGACGAAAGAACAACCGACACAGCTGGATCAGAATCCTTCTCTGGTGTGTATACATCGCAGCAGACTCATTGGCAAACAGTTTCATTGAGTGTCCTGGCCAGCAAAGTTTCAGATTCTGAAGAGATCAAGTCATCCCTGCAGGCAACGGATTCGCTGCAATCCTTTTGGGCGCCGTTTCCTCCTCTTGCACCTCGGAGGGCCAGACAGTATCACCTGCTTACTCTTTAGAAGACAACGAGCGTGGGTGAGGCATTTTGTTTGTACTGCTTGTCCAAATTGGGGTGGCGTTTTAACGTCTTCTTACGAACCTGGAGCAACAGCACTGCCATCACGTTCATAGCCAGCCCGATGCTTATTACAGGAGTTATCAAGTATGGCGAGAGAACTTTTGTGCTCAGGCTTCAAGCACCGAACATTTTAAGAAAAACTTGTCATTGCATCCTGATACTTGTCAGGATCTTGTTATAATCAGACGACACCAGAATAAGAGTTGGAGGATCCATCGAAAGCAGTTTGTACCGAAAAAAATGGTGTTGATACTGGCAGAGGACTGTTTGCTTGCTCTTGTTATTTTCATTCAAGAGATTTGAATTTCTCTTTGCAGGCCGAACTCTACCTTCTGGTGATTGGACTACAAGCTATTTGATTGTGAGGTACAAGGAAGCACAGGATGCATTCAAAGCTGATAGAAGTTGAGCTTGGATTCATGTAGATGTTCTCTACACCAAGGCCACTCTTGTTTACTCTCGATTGGGGATTTTCTCCGCTGCATCAGCTTCTTTTCGTCTGTTTCCGCTTTGGTTCTCTTCACATCACCATTGATGTGCCACAGGCACAGCTACCTCTGGATGGACATCTCTGTAACTTTCTTGCTACTAGTTGCAGCTGTTCTTATGGAGATGTTATGCATTCATCGTACTCCTTTTTTCAGATTGGGCACTGCTTTGGTTGATCAAGATCAAAGAAAGCATACAATCTCTCCATTATCTCAAAAGCTCGAGTTGAACATTTTCGAGGTTTATTAGTAATTGTCGTTCCCTTTGTTTTCAGTAACCGAAAGAGGTGGTCAGATGCATAGGTCAGTACAATCTCATAAGTTGTTGCCTGAAAAAGTCGCAACAACAACCCGCATACACTAGAGTTCAGGACAATTACCTTCACCAACGAAATTGTTAGAGAAGTATCGGCACTTGACTTGGGAAAATGTGACAATGTGATTTGCAAAACACGGTCTTTTAGTTCATCTGAAAAACAAAGCTGAGAACTCGAGCAGTGTCGAAAATTTAAACTTCGTTGTATGTCCAATCACGCGATAAAGTCTTGGCTGAGAGGGAAAATTACGCGCTTAGTCCTTTTAATCTTAGTCGATTTTTTTGGACTATAACGTGGCGTAGAATTCGACACGAGCCTACTCCTTTGGCAACATTGCTACTCACTTGTGTTTACTACCATTATCTCAATGATAAATGTACAGGTGATGCTGCTAAACTTGTTCCAAAATGTAAAATAGCAAATGCTTGTCGGATTAACATGATGTATCTTCTAATGTTCCGTTCGTCAATGGTCCCCGTATATCTCGCTGAGATGAGGTATAAAGAAACCTGTGATGCAAGCACTGAATTTTCAAGAGAAGGAAACAAGCCTGCGTGTGTCTGCAGATAATAAACTGGCATTCGATGGTAGAAGCGCACTGCTTCCACGAATATCTTCAGGAGCCAAGAGAGATTACTTTGTCGTGCTACGTGATGGATGTGGGATCGCATAAATTTGATCAGCTCTGCATCGGATGATGATCCGATTGAGCACATCTGGTGAGGTAATAAGCGGAGTGTGGGTGGAAATGTTGGTATATGCGCAAACAATTGTGGTTGGAAAGAGCACGCTCAATCGCTCGTGAAAGGGTGGAGAGCTGCTCACTCATGTAGCTTCTCATGACACATTTTGGCTTAACGAAACAATTTGTACAATTACGAAGCTCAAGTGAATAAGTACATCCGTTCAAAGTTCAAGTGGTTAACGTACCTCTCTTTACATCTTAGCGACCGAGTATGCATGGATAGTTTTCTTCTTTCGCCTTATTATGAAAATAGGTATCCAAACTGTAATTTAGTGATTCCGACCGACTTCTTAATAGTTCTTATTGTTAATATTGAAATATTTTGGATTATTGACAATCAAATGATCTTGAAGTTAATTACAACAATAAACTGATCTGATTTAAATTCAGAAACCATTCGTTTTCCCTCTCCAGAATCATGATTTTGCTTAGAAAAATCTAGAATTCATGCTTTTGCTCTGAAAATCAAGCATTCGTACTTTAAAGAAAAACAAAAAATGGATAAAAAAACAAGGGTGAGTTAGTGTCTGTTGACTAGAAAGTTATATATAAAAGAAAATATACAAACTCAGAAAGGTTGAGTAATATAATTACTTCTTAATTTAAAGAAAGAATACACAAACTATATTATGCGTCTCATTAATTAATTAAATTTATTAATTAGGGTAGGCGTGCTTATCTAGCTGGGTTCTAATTAGAGCACAAGTAGGTAGCTAACTAGTTAATAACATTATAATTGTTTATTATAACGCTAATTGGACATGTACAAATTAAAATCATTGTATTGTAAATCCATTAACCACTTTGTAGAATTGTTACTACCTAATTGAACAATTCGTGCCTTCTCAATGAATCTTTTCAAGCTTCTGTTGTCGCTTATTCGGGAACTTCATAGCCTTTTCTGCTCGATTCTGGTGGGGTGATAATTAGAATTCTAAGAAGATTCATCGGTGCAAGTGGGAGGTTTTGTGCAAGAATAAATTGCAGGAAGGTCAGGTCTTGGGTTTCGTTATTTAGAGTGTTTTAATCAAGCCTTGTTGTCTAAACAGTGCTAGAGGTTGATTTCCAATCCTCAGTCCTTGGTGGCCAAAGTTCTTAAAGCGGTGTACTTTCCTCGTGGTGACTTTTTGTACGCTCCGTTAGGCTCTTCAGCTTCGAATGTGTGGAGAAGTTTGCTTTGGGGGAGAAAGCTTGTGGAGATGGGTTCTAGGTGGCAAATTGGTAATGGTAGGTCTACCTTTATTTACTCTGATAGGTGGATTCCGCGGACTTCAACTTTCAAAGTTTCTTCTCCGGCTGTGCTCGACCCACTGCTAAAGTTTACTGCTTTGAAAACTCCTAGTGGCGGGTGGGATTCCAATTTAGTTTGGAGTTCTTTTCTCTTTGAAGAGGCAAAGATTATCTTGAACTTACCATGTTTTTCTCTTCCTCACTACAACTCGCTTATGTGGCATTTCGATCGGACAACTATTTATTCTGTTAAAGAGTGGTATTTGGTTGCTTTGATGGATAAATAAAATAACTCTGCTTCTACTGGTTCTGGTTTGGTTGGGGTGAATTGGTGGAAAATTTTGTGGAGTTCAAACATTCCTAGCAAAATAAAACTTTTTTGTTCATAACTGGTTGCCGACCCTTAGCGTCCTGAGGTCACGTTACATGAAGGTGTTGGACTGTTGCTTGAGTTGTGGGGATGAATCTGAATCTGTGTTGCATGCTCTTTGGACTTGCTCCTCGTTGGCTGTTGTTAGAGAGCAATGTAATTTCTCTACTCAAATGGGTTCGGTTGGTAGCCTTTCCCCTTCCTTCTTAGATTTTTTTGTTCACTGTTGTTCGGTTTTGAAGGAAGCTGACCTCCATCTCCTGGCTGTTGTGGTTTGGAGAATCTGGATTCATCGTAACAAATTGACCCATGAGAATCTGCTTCTCCCTGCTGTTGATTTAGTGCCTTGGTCTCTTGGTTTTGTCGCTGAATTTTCTGTGTTGTTAGTCCTGTTTGTGGTTCTTCTCGTGTGGCTTCCAAGTCTTGGAAGGCACCTACAGATGGCTGGTATAAGTTAAATGTGGATGCTTCTTTGAGACCTGCCGATTGTTTGGTTGGTTTGGGTGCTGTGGTCCGTGATTCTCGGGCCAGTTCAGGGCAGGTTTATCTAGGAAACTTGTTGGTTCGGTTTCGATTGAAATTGCAGAGGTTAACTTGCTATTTTAAAATGGTTTTGCACTTGGCTATTAATTATGGTTTTAATCATCTGTTGGTTGAGTCCGATGTGGGTTATTGTGGTTGGGTTACATTTCTGACCAATCAAGTTCCCCTCTTTGAAGTGGGTCCGATTATTCATGATATTCTTTCTCTGATGCTAAAGCAAAGGTTTTCGTTTCTTTTGTTCCGGAGTGCTAATGGTATAACACATTCTTTGGCTAGGAATAGTATTTCAATTCCATCATCATGAATAAGTAATCTTAATTAAAATCAAGTATTTCTAATAGTTTTGTAAAATACATGATAAGTAATCTTAATTAGAAATCAAGTATTTCTAATAGTTTCGTAAAAATCTTAAAAAGAAATCACCTTCAGTATCAAAAATATGACTCTTACTTCTACCCAATTTCCTCTTATTAACCATTATAAAAATGTTAATTTTATGACCGTTCTAGGATTTTTCCAATATAATACATATATAGAATAAGAAGTTTCTAATAGTTCCGTACAAAAACTTTTTACGAGAAATCGTATTATGCCATCGAAAATACGACTCTTAATTTTTTCCCCAAATTTGCTAATTTTATGACCATCTCGGAATGATTCTAAATTTTATAATAGATAGAATATAGTATTTTTTTTTTGTTCCGTGAAAAAATATATTTTAGAAAACACATTTTGTAATGAAATGACTTTTAATTTCTGTCCAAATTTCCTTAAAGTTCTATAAAAAATATATTTTACGATCGCCACAAATTATCCCAAATTTGGATACAGTAGATAGAATAGAGTATTTATAGAAATACAAATTTTGTATTGAAATATGTAACTCTTAATTTGTTGCGAAAAAATTGTAGGTAGTTGCATAGAAAATGTTTTATGAAAAAAACTCTTAATTTTGGAATCAAATTTTGCATCGAAAATATCCGATGCTTAATTTTTGTCCAAATTTCCCTTACTATCCATTATAAAAATTGTCAATTTTGCGTTTGTCTCAGAATGATTCCAAATTTGATACATAGATAGAACAAAGTATTTATAGTATTTCCGTGCAAAATGTTATATGAGAAATTGTATTATGCATCGAAAATACGCAACTTTTAATTTTTTTCCCAAATTTCCCTTACTTACACTATAAAAATTGTTAATTTTATAACCGTCTCGGAATGATACTAAGTTTGACAGACATATAGAATATAGTATTTCTTGTATTTTTGTGAAAAAAATTTAGTAGAAAACATATTATGTATTGGAATATGGCACTCTTATTTTTTTCCCAAATTTTCCTTATTAACCATTATAAAAATTATTAATTTTGTAATCATCTTGAAATGATTTCAAATTTGATATACATGTAGAATAGAGTATTTCTATTAATTCCTTGAAAAAATCTTTATGAGAAATCCTCGTCTATATTGAAACATGCGACTCTTAATTGTTTTTTCAAATTTCTCTTATTAACCACTATAAAGATTGTTAATTTTACGACTACCTCAGAATGATCCCAAATTTGATACATATATATAATACAATATTTTTAGTAGTTCCGTGTAAAAATATTTATTAGAAATCGCATTCTGAATGAAAATATACTACTCTTAATTTTTATCCAAATTTCTTTCATTAATCACTATAAATATTGTTAATTTTACTACCGTCTTGAAATGAATCAAATTTAATACATATATAAAATAAAGTATTTTTAGTAATTCAGTGCATAACGTTTGATGAGAAATCGTATTATTTATTGAAAATATAGTGTCCTGTTATAATATAAGGTAATATAATGATTTTATTATGATATAAAGTAATGAAGTAAGAGTGAAGGAAAAAGGATTTAACATACCAAAATCAAGAAATGAAAGCACCACAAAAGAAGTTCTTAATTTAGAGAGATTTTGTTCTTCTTATTTCAACAAGAATTGACTCATATTTATAGTCATTCTTGCCTCACCTAATTCAATCCACTCAACTAATAAATCAATAAGTTATTGGTTGATAATCATGGTGGAATTTACTATTTACACCATGATCAATATGGTGGACATCCATCATTTACAACACTCCCCCTTGGATGTACACCATTTTAAAGTAAATATGTTAGTAAACAATACAATGATCTTCTGGATTATAAATTGTATTTGATGTGTTCAAACTGCCTCATTAAAAACCTTGCCGGTAAAACCCAGTGGGACAAAATCCGGTCGAAGGGAAAAAGAGTGCAGTACACATGTATTGTTATCTTCAAAAATCTACTCCCCCTGATAAAAATTAATTCTGTAGTTTACAAAATCGACGCATGCCAATGCCATATACTAATTTCTCAAATGTTGACGTCGGTAATGATTTATAAACAGATCTGCAAGATTATCTGTAGACCGTATCTGTTTTACATCAATCTGTCGACTTTGTTGAAGTTCATGAGTATAGAAGAATTTTGGAGAAATATGCTTAGTTCTATCTTCTTTGATATATCCTCCTCTTATTTGAGCAATACAAGCTGTATTATCTTCAAATATTGGTGTCTGCATTTCTTTGGATGATGAAAATCCGCATGTATTTCGAATATGATGAATAATAGAATTTAGCCAAACACATTCTCGACTTGTTTCATGAAGTGCAAGGATCTCCGAATGATTAGAGGATGTAGCAACAAGACTCTGCTTTATGGATCGCCAGGAGATTGCTGTGCCATTATAGGTAAAAACATATCCCGTTTGTGAACGAGCTTTATGGGGATCAGATAAATATCCAGCATCAGCATAACCAATTAAACCTGAAAAATTGTTAGACACATAAAATAATCCCAAGTCTATTGTACCACGAAGGTAACGACAAATATATTTGATTCCATTCCAATGTCTTCGAGTTGGTGCTGAACTGAATCTTGCTAATAAATTTACTGCAAATGCAATATCAGGTCTAGTACATTGTGCAAGATATAATAGAGCACCAATTGCATTTAGATATGGTACTTCGGGACCAAGTATATTTTCATCATCTTCTTTAGGCCGGAATGGATCCTTTTTAGGATCAAGAGATCTAACAACCATAGGAGTACCTAATGGATGAGCATTGTCCATATTAAATCTTTTCAGAATCTTTTCAACATATGCCGATTGATGAACAAGTATTCCATTTGGTGTATGCTCGATCTCCAGGCCGAGACAATACTTTGTTTTGCCCAAGTCTTTCATTTCAAATTCCCTTTTTAAATATTCAGCAGTTTTCAGGAGTTCTTCAGGAGTTCCAATTAAATTCATATCATCAACATATATTGCTACAATAGCAAATCCAGATTCAGATTTCTTTATAAAAACACATGGACATACTAGATCATTAATATACCCTTCCTTGATCAGATATTGACTAAGACGGTTATACCACATCCGTCCAGATTGTTTTAATCCATACAGGGATCTTTGCAACTTTATCGAATATAAATTACGAGATCTCGATTTATATGCTTCTGGCATTTTAAATCCTTCAGGAATTTTCATATAGATATCTGAATCGAGTGACCCATATAAATAAGCAGTCACTACATCCATTAGACGCATTTCAAGCTTTTCTGAAACAGCCATACTTAATAAAAATCGAAATGTGATTGTATCCATCACTGGTGAATACGTTTCATCAAAATCAATACCAGGTCTCTGTGAGAAACCTTGTGCTACGAGTCGTGCCTTATATCTCATGAGTTCATTTTTCTCATTTCGTTTTCGTACAAAAACCCATTTATATCCGATGGGTTTGATATCTTCAAGTGTCTGGACTACAGGTCCAAATACTTCACGTTTGGCTAAAGAATTTAATTCTGCTTGAATTGCTTCTTTCCATTTAGGCCAATCATGCCTTTGTCTACAATCATCAATACCATGAGGTTCATAATCATCATTAATAATTTCAGGAGCTACTGTGTAAGAAAATATATCATCGATGATTGTTTCTTCACGATTCCATATTTCTCTTGCATAATTTATGGATATTTCTTCATTTCCATTTTCTTGTCTCTCTTCTTGGATTTCTGCCACTTCAGGGGCTTCTGCCACTACAGGGGCTCCTGTCGCTTCAGGGACATCTAACTCTACTGGAGTTGATTCAGAGAAAGTGGATTTATTTGTAACTCGAGTTTTATCAAAATCCTGATAATCTACTTTCCTCTTCCGGGGAACTGTATTGTAACATCCCGGATTTCGGGTGATAAATTTTCGATATATATGAAATATGTGAAAATAAAATTTTTACTATTTGAGGGGGTGTAAATGTAATTAAATGTATGTTTATTTTATGATTTCCAGCGGACCGAATTGAATAGTGAAAAATGAAAAATTGGAAAACTGGACCAGAGAGCATCGCGACCTGGTCACCGCGACCACAGGTCGCGACAGCTCGCTCGCGGTGAAAAACGCAAAAATCTGGCAGTGAGTACCGCGACCAGTCACCGCGACCACAGGTCGCGATGGCTTGCTCGCGATGAAAATGGCAAAAACAGGCAGAGAGCAACGCGACCATTCGCGCGACCAGGGCGCGCTCGCGACGAAGGCGGTGCGCGCACTCCAGTGAGTGTCGCGACCTGGTGCCGCGACCACAGGTCGCGACGGCGGTCGCGATGGCGAAAAAAATATAAAAAAAAGAAGAAGTTTCTCGCAGAAGCGAGAAACACACAGAACTCAGACAGAGGGCAAGAAAGAGAGAGAGTGACCGAGAAAAAGGAGAGAAAGGAGAGAAAGAAAAAGAAAGAAAAAAGGAAGAAGAAGAAGAAGAAGAAGAGAGAGAAGAAAGAGAGAAGAGAAAAGAAGAAGAAAAGAAAGAGAAGAGAAAGGAAAGGGAAGGAAACGAAATCGTAAAAACCGCGATTTCTCGAACGAAAAACGGTACCGAGGTAGGTGTACGTTTGCTTTCGAAATCGTTACGCAAAGTCTTTCGTTAGTGTTTTCGTTTTCGTTTTCGATTTCGTTTCCGTGTTCGTTTTCGATTTCGTTCAAAGTTTTCGTTTTCGATTTTCCGTAAGTAGAGTGTTTTCATATATGTATTTACTACATCTATCGTCGATTTTGGAATACTTTTATGTTAGATCGCATCTTGATTTTCTTTCGATTTTGTTGATTTCGTAAATACTACATGATTTATATTTTGTACGATTATTGTTGATTTTAGAATGATTTTTGATAGATTATATTTCAATTTCGTTTTCGAACATTTCGACTGTTGTGATTTGTGAAAAATACTGCTCGCATGACTATTGTTCATTATTTGTACTATATTGTGATTATTGTGAAATCGTTTATTGAAACGGCCCTAGGATACGTAGACATAGAAGTGGATATAGGAGGTTGGTATACCAGCTGGGTTTTATTGAGCAGTACTGCGCCGATATTGATTGATTGATATTGATGATATTGATGTACCTCCTCTTGGATTCGTCCAGAGGCTGGGAGATACGTACCTCCTCGGGATTCGTCCCGGGGGTTGGGAGTTAATGTACCTTCCCAAGGATTCGTTCCTGGGATAGGGAGCTATGTACCTCTCTAGGTTCCGTACCCACGGTCCTAGAGTTGGGAGACACGTACCTCCTCAGAATTCGTTCTGGGGGTTGGGAGCTTGACCCATATTCCAGTCCGTATATGTTTAGTATTCTAGCGGGCCAGAATTGATTGGAATTGAAAAGTGTACTGAATGATTTTATTGATAGCATTTGTATATTGATTTCCTTGATGAAATTAAAGTAATTGGATTTGTTTAATGCTTTGATTTTCGAAATTTAATTGTTTTGAAATGCAATAGAAATGAAATTGTTTTGAAATATGTATATTGTGATTTATATGCATTTCTATTATGATTTATTTAATTGAGTTTTTAGTACACCCACTAAGCTTTATGCTTAGCGCGTTAGTTTGTTTCTAACGCGTAGGTACCAGGAATCCAGAGGAGGCTAGAGACTGAAGGAAGAGCACGTTGCAGACCGAGTCACAGGATTGTACAGTTGGGTAGCTATACTTTTGTTACGTGTATATAGATTCTGAAAGCATGCATATACAGGGAAATTTGTAAATACGTTTTGTAAAATGTTTTGTAATTAATTAGTTTGTGATTTACGTCTTTTATTATTAAAACTGTTTGTGAATATTAAGGTCTGTTTGTTTTATTTTATAAATTGTGATTGATAAGTCGCACTAAACGGCAGAGTGCGCAATTGTTTGAAATTGATATTGAAGTGTTATTGAAATTGGAATTGAATTGATTTGTGTAAAAGCAGGTTGTGGAAAGTCCGAAAAACAAACGGCACTCTGCCGAATTTTCGTAAAAAGTTTAATTAGTTTTATGGGCTCACTTGAAAAGGATTTCTAAACTGATTTATGGGCTCACACTGATTTTAAAATGTAAAATGAAGTTTTGAAAGTCCGGGTAGCGCGCCCCGGGTCGGTCCGGCCGGATCGGGTCGGGGGGTGCTACATGTATCTTTTGATCCAAGTGGTCTACCACGCTTCTGTCGTGCAACAGATGATTCAGTTGCTGCTAATTGTTTATATCGTTCTTCAGGAACAATCACCCGGGCTGGTACATTAGCAGTTGGTATATATGACTTTGTTACCCTATTAGCATCTGTAAATGCATCTGGTAACTGATTAGCAATTGTTTGAAGATGCACTATCTTTCGCACTTCATTCTCACACTGAGATGTGTATGGATCTAAATGGATCAAACTTAGAACTTTCCAAGAAAATTCCTGCTTCTCTTCAGGAGAAGTTTTTCTTTCCCCGAAAGATGGAAAATTTTTCTCATCAAAATGACAATCCGCAAATCGTGCGGTAAAAAGATCACTCGTCAAAGGTTCCAAATATCTAATAATTGACGGTGAATCAAAACCTATATATCCCCAAACGTCTTTGGGGTCCCATTTTAGTTCTTTGAGTTGAGGCAATTGGGACATATACAGCGCAACCAAAAGTACGTAAATGGGATATATTAGGTTGATGGCCAAACACAAGTTGTAATGGTGAATACTGGTGATAAGCAGTAGGTCGAAGACGGATTAATGCAGCATGTAAAATAGCATGTCCCCATACAGAACTTGGTAATTGTGTTCTTAATAATAAAGTTCTCGCAATTACCTGTAGGCGTTTGATAAATGATTCTGCTAATCCGTTCTGGGTGTGCACATGTGGGACTGGATGTTCAACATCAATCCCCACTGCTTTGCAATACTCATAAAAAGTTTTGGATGTAAACTCACCAGCATTATCAAGGTATATTGATTTTATTGGATAATCTGGAAAATGTGCTCGAAGCCTAATAACCTGTGCAAGTAATCTGGCAAAAGCAACATTACGAGTAGACAATAAACAACATGTGACCATCTTGCAGATGCATCAATTATAACCATAAAATAGCGAAATGGTCCACTAGGTGGGTGAATAGGTCCACATATATCCCCCTGAATTCTTTGTAGGAATGATGGAGATTCAAAACCAACTTTAGGATAAGATGGTCTAGTTACTAATTTTCCTTGTGAACATGCAGTACATATACTCTCATGTAACAACTGAATCTTCTGGTTCTTTAATGGATGTCCATGAGATTTTCAGTGATTCTACGCATCATCGTAGATCCCGGGTGACCTAAGCGGTCATGCCAAAGCATGAATATTTTTGGATTTGAGAACTTCTGGTTCATAACTGCATAAGCCTCAATTGATTTGATTATCGTATAATATAATCCAGATGAGAAAGTACGAATCTTTTTCAAAATCAATTTTTGTCCTGAAACAACAGAAGTAATATAGAGATATTCTATATTATTTTCACTTATTGTTTCAATATGATATCCATTACAACGAATATCTTTAAAGCTAAGTAAATTTCTTTGGGAACTGTTTGAATATAAAGCATCATGGATACATATTTTTGTTCCATTTTCCAATAGAATTGTGGCTCTTCCAGAGCCCTCAATTAGGTCTGCAGAACCTGATATAGTATTCACCTCAGCTTTAAGTGATATCAAATTTGAGAAATAATTCTTATTACGAAAATAGTATGTGTCATTGCACTATCAATCAAACATATACTTTTATCTTCTCCACTGGAAACAGATGGCCTATCCATATCCTTTATTTCATTAAACAAAAATATATAGTTATTAACGAAAACAGAGGCATAAAAGATACATCATACTTGATTGCAGAGAAAAAAGAAAGGATAAAAACAGAACAAATACGCATACACAAAACAAATCGATGATTGACATATTTAGTTGGCATAGACATCCCTTTGATGATCATATCGATCTTATAAATTTTTCCACAATATTAATGGATCTTTCACTATGAGATATTGGACTTTTAGATTCTCATGTAGATGATGTCTAAGAAAGATTATAGCCTTAGCCTTATCCTGCAGGGATGTCTCATTTTCTTCCTTAACCGTGTCATGCAAATTCATGGCTTGTAAATGTATTTCAGCATCCAGAATCCAGGAAAGGTAATTGTTTCCAGAAATATCTAGGGCAAAGAACTGCAGGTTCTTAAGGTTTGACATTTTTCAGCAGCTTTTATTCATACAAAACAATAATAATAATTAGTTTTGAGTAAATATATTATATCAATATAAAGAAAAGTGTATGAAGATAGAAGAAATACTTAGTAAGTAAAAATAATAAATCTTTATTAAGTATTTGAGTGTACAACAAGTACGACCCCCTTCGTTATATTTAAAATAAACGTCTTTATTATTTTATGGGTTTATAAACTTTTGCCATTATTTTATTGACTTTATAGACATTCCATTTTTAGAGAATCTTTTTAACATTATGGTGATTTGAGAATTAATAACCACCATATCCATGCCCACAACCATGACTATAGCCATGTCTAAAATTTTTATAGGTATTTAGCATTCACTTCTGGGAATGTTACAGAATGGCCGAGCAGTAGAAATAATCATTTATTTCTCTTGGTAATTTGCCTTTAATTTTTTTTTTTTTTTTTTGCCACAGAACTTCTGATTCTATAATAATAATATACTGGATCTTCAGGTTTTAGATGTAATTCAACACTCATTATTTGTACCCAAAAATGTAAAGTCCATCAAATCTTAATCCGTAAAATTTATTACATTTAGATCTTTTGGATCTAAAAATCTCAGATAGGATAAAAAATGATCCAGAATTGCTGGACTAAAAAATATATATATATATATATATATATATATATATATATATATATATATATATATATATATAGAATCAGAATTTTTGGTTTGATGCAACAAATTTTAAATTTTCATCATATATATTTCAAATATATATATATATATGCATAATTTAATTAAAATTGAAAGGCAATAAAATTCATAATAATAAATGAAAATGCATAAATATAGTGTCAGCATATTCGACATAAGATGCACAACAGTAAATAAATTGCATAATAATAAAAATAATAATAATTATGTCGACATAACCAACTTGATATACATAACAATAAATAAATATATATAAATAGTATATATTGATGGCATAGCAATTTTAAAATGCGTAATAAATAAATTGCATAAATAATAAATATGGTCGGCATAGCCAACTTGAGATGCATAACAATAAATAAATTGCATAAATATAAACGTGGTCGGCATAGCCGACTTGAGATGCATTATATTTATATAAATTACATAATATATATATATATATATAAACATTAAATTAAAAATAATATAATAATTATGTCCAGAACTTCTTATTGGATTAAAGTTTATAATATTTATAGTTTCTAGCTCTTTTATTTATTTGTAATCTTCATGTTTCAATATAATAAATATAAGTAAAACTAAACTTATTTTCTGATGTGAAAGATCCAACAGAGTGGCAATCACAGATCATACTAATAAGCTAGTCGTGCTGATAACGTGTTATAATATAAGGTAATATAATGATTTATTATGATATAAAGTAATGAAGTAAGAGTGAAGGGGAAAAGGATTTAACATACCAAAATCAAGAAATGAAAGCATCACAAAAGAAGTTCTTAATTTAGAGAGATTTTGTTCTTCTTATTTCAACAAGAATTGACTCATATTTATAGTCATTCTTACCTCACCTAATTCAATCCACTCAACCAATAAATCAATAAGTTATTGGTTGATAATCATGGTGAAATTTACTATTTACACCATGATCAATATGGTGGGTGGAATTTACTATTTACAACCATGATCAATATGGTGAT
>QUWJ01000231.1:0-37500 GCA_003430845.1 Xanthoceras sorbifolium
GTATGAAGTATGATGTATTAATTATGAAGTATGAAGTATGAAGTATGAATTATGAAGTATGAAGTATGAATTTATGAAGCATGAGGTATGAAACATGAAGTATGAAACATTAAGCATGAACTATGAACTATGAAGTATGAAGTATGAAACATGAAGTATGAAGTATGAAGTATGAAGTATGAATTATTAAGTATGAAGTATAAAACATGAAGTATAAAGTATGAAGTATGAAGAATGAATCATGACGTATGAATTATGAATCATGAAGTATGATGTATGAAACATGAAGTATGAAGTATGAAACATGAAGTATGATGTAGGAAGTATGAAGTATGAATCATGAAGTATGAAGTATGAAATATGAAGTATGAAGTATGAAGTATGAAGTATGAAACATGAAGTATGAAGTATGAAGTATGAAACATGAATTATGAAGTATGAATTATGAAACATGAAGTATGAAGTATCAAGTATGAAGTATTAAGTTTGAAGTATGAAGCATGAAGTATGAAGTTTGAAACATGAATTATGAAGTATGAAGTATGAAGTATGAAACATGAAGTATGAAGTATGAAACATGAATTATGAAGTATGAAGTATGAAACATGAAGTATGAAGTTTGAACTATGAACTTTGAAACATGAAGTACGAAGTATGAATCATGAAGTATGAAGTATGAAGTATGAATTATACAGTATGAAGTATGAAACATGAAGTATGAAGTATGAAGTATGAAGTATGAATCATGAAGTATGAAGTATGAAGTATGAATTATGAAGTATAAAGTATGAAACATGAAGTATGAATCATGACGTACAAAGTTTGAATCATGAAGTATGAAGTATGAAACATGAAGTATGAAGTATGAAGTATGAATTATGAAGTATGAAGTATGAAACATGAAGTATGAAGTATGAATTATGAAGTATGAAGTATGAAACATGAAGTATGAAGTATGAAGTATAAATCATGAAGTATGAGGTATGAAACATGAAGTATGAGGTATGAAACATGAAGTATGAAGTATGAAACATGAAGTATGATGTATGAAGTTTGAAGTATGAAGTATGAAGTGTGAAACATGAAGTATGAAGTATGAAGTATGAAGTTTGAATCATGACGTATGAAGTATGAAGTCTGAAACATGAAGTATGAAGTATGAAGTATGAAATATGAACTATAAAGTATGAAGTATGAATCATGAAGTATGAAGTATGAAGTATGAAACATTAAGTATGAAGTATGAAACATGAAGTATGAAACATGAAGTATGAAGTATGAATTATGACGTATGAAGTATGAATCATGAAGTATGAAGTATGAAGTATGAATCATGAAGTATGAAGTATGAATTATGAAGTATGAAGTATGAATTATGAAGTATGAAGTATGAAACATGAAGTATGAAGTATGAAGTATAAATCATGAAGTATGAGGTATGAAACATGAAGTATGAGGTATGAAACATGAAGTATGAAGTATGAAACATGAAGTATGATGTATGAAGTTTGAAGTATGAAGTATGAAGTGTGAAACATGAAGTATGAAGTATGAAGTATGAAGTTTGAATCATGACGTATGAAGTATGAAGTCTGAAACATGAAGTATGAAGTATGAAGTATGAAATATGAACTATAAAGTATGAAGTATGAATCATGAAGTATGAAGTATGAAGTATGAAACATTAAGTATGAAGTATGAAACATGAAGTATGAAACATGAAGTATGAAGTAAGAATTATGAAGTATGAAGTATGAAGTATGAATTATGAAGTATGAAGTATGAATTATGAAGCATGAGGTATGAAACATGAAGTATGAAACATTAAGTATGAAGTATGAAGTATGAAGTATGAAACATTAAGTATGAAGTATGAAACATGAAGTATGAAACATGAAGTATGAAGTATGAATTACGACGTATGAAGTATGAAGTATGAATTATGAAGTATGAAGTATGAATTATGAAGCATGAGGTATGAAACATGAAGTATGAAACATGAAGTATGAAGTATGAAGTATGAAGTATGAATCATGAAGTATGAAGTATGAAGTATGAATTATGAAGTATGAAGTATGAAACATGAAGTATGAATCATGACGTACAAAGTTTGAATCATGAAGTATGAAGTATGAAACATGAAGTATGAAGTATGAAGTATGAATTATGAAGTATGAAGTATGAAACATGAAGTATGAAGTAAGAAGTATGAAGTATGAATCATGACGTATGAAGTATGAATCATGAAGTATGAAGTATGAAGTATGAATCATGAAGTATGAAGTATGAAGTATGAATTATGAAGTATGAAGTATGAATTATGAAGTATGAAGTATGAAACATGAAGTATGAAGTATGAAGTATAAATCATGAAGTATGAGGTATGAAACATGAAGTATGAGGTATGAAACATGAAGTATGAAGTATGAAACATGAAGTATGATGTATGAAGTATGAAGTATGAAGTATGAAGTGTGAAACATGAAGTATGAAGTATGAAGTATGAAGTATGAATTATGAAGTATGAAGTATAAAACATGAAGTATAAAGTATGAAGTATGAAGAATGAATCGTGACGTATGAAGTATGAATCATGAAGTATGAAGTATGAAACATGAAGTATGAAGTATGAAACATGAAGTATGATGTAGGAAGTATGAAGTATGAATCATGAAGTATGAAGTATGAAATATGAAGTATGAAGTATGAAGTATGAAACATGAAGTATGAAGTATGAAGTATGAAACATGAATTATGAAGTATGAATTATGAAACATGAAGTATGAAGTATCAAGTATGAAGTATTAAGTTTGAAGTATGAAGCATGAAGTATGAAGTTTGAAACATGAATTATGAAGTATGAAGTATGAAGTATGAAACATGAAGTATGAAGTATGAAACATGAATTATGAAGTATGAAGTATGAAACATGAAGTATGAAGTTTGAACTATGAACTTTGAAACATGAAGTACGAAGTATGAATCATGAAGTATGAAGTATGAAGTAGGAATTATACAGTATGAAGTATGAAACATGAAGTATGAAGTATGAAGTATGAAGTATGAATCTTGAAGTATGAAGTATGAAGTATGAATTATGAAGTATAAAGTATGAAACATGAAGTATGAATCATGACGTACAAAGTTTGAATCATGAAGTATGAAGTATGAAACATGAAGTATGAAGTATGAAGTATGAATTATGAAGTATGAAGTATGAAACATGAAGTATGAAGTAAGAAGTATGAAGTATGAATCATGACGTATGAAGTATGAATCATGAAGTATGAAGTATGAAGTATGAATCATGAAGTATGAAGTATGAATTATGAAGTATGAAATATGAATTATGAAGTATGAAGTATGAAACATGAAGTATGAAGTATGAAGTATAAATCATGAAGTATGAGGTATGAAACATGAAGTATGAGGTATGAAACATGAAGTATGAAGTATGAAACATGAAGTATGATGTATGAAGTTTGAAGTATGAAGTATGAAGTGTGAAACATGAAGTATGAAGTATGAAGTATGAAGTTTGAATCATGACGTATGAAGTATGAAGTCTGAAACATGAAGTATGAAGTATGAAGTATGAAATATGAACTATAAAGTATGAAGTATGAATCATGAAGTATGAAGTATAAAGTATGAAACATTAAGTATGAAGTATGAAACTTGAAGTATGAAACATGAAGTATGAAGTATGAATTATGAAGTATGAAGTATGAAGTGTGAATTATGAAGTATGAAGTATGAATTATGAAGCATGAGGTATGAAACATGAAGTATGAAACATTAAGTATGAAGTATGAAGTATGAAGTATAAAGTATGAAACATTAAGTATGAAGTATGAAACATGAAGTATGAAACATGAAGTATGAAGTATGAATTACGACGTATGAAGTATGAAGTATGAATTATGAAGTATGAAGTATGAATTATGAAGCATGAGGTATGAAACATGAAGTATGAAACATGAAGTATGAAGTATGAAGTATGAAGTATGAATCATGAAGTATGAAGTATGAAGTATGAATTATGAAGTATGAAGTATGAAACATGAAGTATGAATCATGACGTACAAAGTTTGGATCATGAAGTATGAAGTATGAAACATGAAGTATGAAGTATGAAGTATGAATTATGAAGTATGAAGTATGAAACATGAAGTATGAAGTAAGAAGTATGAAGTATGAATCATGACGTATGAAGTATGAATCATGAAGTATGAAGTATGAAGTATGAATCATGAAGTATGAAGTATGAAGTATGAATTATGAAGTATGAAGTATGAATTATGAAGTATGAAGTATGAAACATGAAGTATGAAGTATGAAGTATAAATCATGAAGTATGAGGTATGAAACATGAAGTATGAGGTATGAAACATGAAGTATGAAGTATGAAACATGAAGTATGATGTATGAAGTATGAAGTATGAAGTATGAAGTGTGAAACATGAAGTATGAAGTATGAAGTATGAAGTATGAATCATGACGTATGAAGTATGAAGTATGAAACATGAAGTATGAAGTATGAAGTATGAAGTATGAACTATAAAGTATGAAGTATGAATCATGAAGTATGAAGTATGAAGTATGAAACATTAAGTATGAAGTATGAAACATGAAGTATGAAACATGAAGTATGAAGTATGAATTATGAAGTATGAAGTATGAAGTATGAATTATGAAGTATGAAGTATGAATTATGAAGCATGAGGTATGAAACATGAAGTATGAAACATGAAGTATGAAGTATGAATCATGAAGTATGAAGTATGAAGTATGAAGTATGAAGTATGAAGTATGAAACATGAAGTATGAAGTATAAAATATGAAGTATGAAACATGAAGTTTGAAGTATGAAGTATGAAGTATGAATTATGAAGCATGAGGTATGAAACATGAAGTATGAAACATTAAGTATGAAGTATGAAGTATGAAGTATGAAGTATGAAACATTAAGTATGAAGTATGAAACATGAAGTATGAAGTATGAATTATGACGTATGAAGTATGAAGTATGAATTATGAAGCATGAGGTATGAAACATGAAGTATGAAACATTAAGTATGAACTATGAAGTATGAAGTATGAAGTATGAAACATGAAGTATGAAGTATGAAGTATGAAGTATGAATTATGAAGTATAAAGTATGAAACATGAAGTATAAAGTATGAAGTATGAAGTATGAATCATGACGTATGAAGTATGAATCATGAAGTATGAAGTATGAAACATGAAGTATGATGTATGAAGTATGAAACATGAATTATGAAGTATGAAGTATGAAACATGAAGTATGAAGTATGAAGTATGAGACATGAAGTATGAAGCATGAAGTATGAAACAAGAATTATGAAGTATGAAGTATGAAGTATGAACTATGAACTATGAAACATGAAGTATGAAGTATGAATCATGAAGTATGAAGTATGAAGTATGAAGTATGAAACATGAAGTATGAAGTATGAAGTATGAAGTATGAATCATGAAGTATGAAGTATGAAGTATGAATTATGAAGTATGGAGTATGAAACATGAAGTATGAAGTATGAAGTATGAAGTATGAACCATGACGTATGAAGTATGAATCATGAAGTATGAAGTATGAAACATGAATTATGAAGTATGAAGTATGAACCATGACGTATGAAGTATGAAGTATGAATTATGAAGTATGAAGTATGAGACATGAAGTATGAAGTATGAAGTATGAAACAAGAATTATGAAGTATGAAGTATGAAGTATGAAGTATGAACTATGAACTATGAAACATGAAGTATGAAGTATGAATCATGAAGTATGAAGTATGAAGTATGAAGTATGAAACATGAAGTATGAAGTATGAAGTATGAAGTATGAATCATGAAGTATGAAGTATGAAGTATGAAGTATGAATTATGAAGTATGGAGTATGAAACATGAAGTATGAAGTATGAAGTATGAAGTATGAATCATGACGTATGAAGTATGAAACATGAAGTATGAAGTATGAAACATGAAGTATGAAGTATGAATCATGAAGTATGAAGTATGAAGTATGAAGTAGGAAACATGAAGTATGCAATATGAAGTATGAAGTATGAAGCATGAAGTATGAAGTATGAAGTATGAATTATGAAGTATGAAGTATGAAACATGAAGTTTGAAGTATGAAGTATGGAGTATGAAACATGAAGTATGAAGTATGAAGTATGAACCATGACGTATGAAGTATGAATCATGAAGTATGAAGTATGAAACATGAATTATGAAGTATGAAGTATGAACCATGACGTATGAAGTATGAAGTATGAATTATGAAGTATGAAGTATGAGACATGAAGTATGAAACATGAAGTATGAAGCATGAAGTATGAAGTATGAAGTATGAAACATAAAGTATGAAGTATGAATTATGAAGTATGAAGTATGAAACATTAAGTATGAAGTATGAAGTATGAATCATGACGTATGAAGTATGAAGTATGAAACATGAAGTATGAAGTATGAAACATGAAGTATGATGTATGAAGTATGAAGTATGAATCACGAAGTATGAAGTATGAAGTATGAAACATGAAGTATAAAGTATGAAGTATGAAGTATGAAACATGAAGTATGAAGTATGAAGTATGAAGTATGAAACATGAATTATGAACTATGAAGTATGAAACATGAAGTATGAAGTATGAAGTATGAAGTATGAAACATGAAGTATGAAGTATGAATCATGAAGTATGAAGTATGAAGTATGAATTATGAAGTATGAAGTATGAAACATGAAGTATGAAGTATGAAGTATGAATTATGAAGTATGAAGTATGAAACATGAAGTATGAAGTATGAAGTATGATGTATATAGTATGAATCATGACGTATGAAGTATGAAACATGAAGTATGAAGTATGAATTATGAAGTATGAAGTATGAAACATGAAGTATGAAGTATGAAGTATGAATCATGACGTATGAATTCTGAAACATGAAGTATGAAGTATGAAACATTAAGTATGAAGTATGAATCATGAAGTAGGAAACATTAAGTATGAAGTATGAAACATTAAGTATGAAGTAGGAAACATGAAGTATGCAATATGAAGTATGAAGTATGAATTATGAAGTATGAAGTATGAAGTATGAAACATGAAGTATGAAGTATGAATGATGACGTATGATGTATGAATCATGAAGTATGAAGTATGAAACATAAAGTATGATGTATGAAGTATGAAGTATGAATCATGAAGTATGAAGTATGAAGTATGAAGTATGAAACATAAAGTATGAAGTATAAAGTATGAAGTATGAAACATGAAGTTTGAAGTATGAAGTATGAAACATGAATTATGAAGTATGAAGTATGAAACATGAAGTATGAAGTATGAAGTATGAAGTATAAATCATGAAGTATGAAGTATGAAGTATGAAGTATGAATCAAGAAGTATGAAGTATGAAGTATGAATCTTGAAGTATGAGGTACGAAAAAAAAAGTATGAAGTATGATGTATTAATTATGAAGTATGAAGTATGAAGTATGAATTATGAAGTATGAAGTATGAATTATGAAGCATGAGGTATGAAACATGAAGTATGAAACATTAAGCATGAACTATGAACTATGAAGTATGAAGTATGAAACATGAAGTATGAAGTATGAAGTATGAAGTATGAAACATGAAGTATGAAGTATAAAACATGAAGTATAAAGTATGAAGTATGAAGTATGAATCATGACGTATGAAGTATGAATCATGAAGTATGAAGTATGAAGTATGAATTATACAGTATGAAGTATGAAACATGAAGTATGAAGTATGAAGTATGAATTATACAGTATGAAGTATGAAACATGAAGTATGAAGTATGAAGTATGAAGTATGAATCATGAAGTATGAAGTATGAAGTATGAATTATGAAGTATGAAGTATGAAACATGAATTATGAATCATGACGTACAAAGTTTGAATCATGAAGTATGAAGTATGAAACATGAAGTATGAAGTATGAAGTATGAAGTATGAATTATGAAGTATGAAGTATGAAACATGAAGTATGAAGTAAGAAGTATGAAGTATGAATCATGACGTATGAAGTATGAATCATGAAGTATGAAGTATGAAGTATGAATCATGAAGTATGAAGTATGAATTATGAAGTATGAAGTATGAATTATGAAGTATGAAGTATGAAACATGAAGTATGAAGTATGAAGTATAAATCATGAAGTATGAGGTATGAAACATGAAGTATGAGGTATGAAACATGAAGTATGAAGTATGAAACATGAAGTATGATGTATGAAGTTTGAAGTATGAATTATGAAGTGTGAAACATGAAGTATGAAGTATGAAGTATGAATCATGACGTATGAAGTATGAAGTATGAAACATGAAGTATGTAGTATGAAGTACGAAATATGAACTATAAAGTATGAAGTATGAATCATGAAGTATGAAGTATGAAACATTAAGTATGAAGTATGAAACATGAAGTATGAAACATGAAGTATGAAGTATGAATTATGAAGTATGAAGTATGAAGTATGAATTATGAAGTATGAAGTATGAATTATGAAGCATGAGGTATGAAACATGAAGTATGAAACATTAAGTATGAAGTATGAAGTATGAAGTATGAAGTATGAAACATTAAGTATGAAGTATGAAACATGAAGTATGAAACATGAAGTATGAAGTATGAATTACGACGTATGAAGTATGAAGTATGAATTATGAAGTATGAAGTATGAATTATGAAGTATGAAGTATGAATTATGAAGTATGAAGTATGAAACATGAAGTATGAAGTAAGAAGTATGAAGTATGAATCATGACGTATGAAATATGAATCATGAAGTATGAAGTATGAAGTATGAATCATGAAGTATGAAGTATGAAGTATGAATTATGAAGTATGAAGTATGAATTATGAAGTATGAAGTATGAAACATGAAGTATGAAGTATGAAGTATAAATCATGAAGTATGAGGTATGAAACATGAAGTATGAGGTATGAAACATGAAGTATGAAGTATGAAACATGAAGTATGATGTATGAAGTATGAAGTATGAAGTATGAAGTGTGAAACATGAAGTATGAAGTATGAAGTATGAAGTATGAATCATGACGTATGAAGTATGAAGTATGAAACATGAAGTATGAAGTATGAAGTATGAAGTATGAACTATAAAGTATGAAGTATGAATAATGAAGTATGAAGTATGAAGTATGAAACATTAAGTATGAAGTATGAAACATGAAGTATGAAACATGAAGTATGAAGTATGAATTATGAAGTATGAAGTATGAAGTATGAATTATGAAGTATGAAGTATGAATTATGAAGCATGAGGTATGAAACATGAAGTATGAAACATGAAGTATGAAGTATGAATCATGAAGTATGAAGTATGAAGTATGATGTATGAAGTATGAAGTATGAAACATGAAGTATGAAGTATAAAATATGAAGTATGAAACATGAAGTTTGAAGTATGAAGTATGAAGTATGAATTATGAAGCATGAGGTATGAAACATGAAGTATGAAACATTAAGTATGAAGTATGAAGTATGAAGTATGAAGTATGAAACATTAAGTATGAAGTATGAAACATGAAGTATGAAGTATGAATTATGACGTATGAAGTATGAAGTATGAATTATGAAGCATGAGGTATGAAACATGAAGTATGAAACATTAAGTATGAACTATGAAGTATGAATCATGACGTATGAAGTATGAAGTATGAAACATGAAGTATGAAGTATGAAACATGAAGTATGATGTATGAAGTATGAAGTATGATTCACGAAGTATGAAGTATGAAGTATGAAACATGAAGTATGAAGTATGAAGTATGAAGTATGAAACATGAATTATGAACTATGAAGAATGAAACATGAAGTATGAAGTATGAAGTATGAAGTATGAAACATGAAGTATGAAGTATGAAGTATGAAACATGAAGTATAAAGTATGAAGTATGAAGTATGAAACATGAAGTATGAAGTATGAAGTATGATGTATGAAGTATGAAGTATGAAACATGAAGTATGAAGTATAAAATATGAAGTATGAAACATGAAGTTTGAAGTATGAAGTATGAAGTATGAATTATGAAGCATGAGGTATGAAACATGAAGTATGAAACATTAAGTATGAAGTATGAAGTATGAAGTATGAAGTATGAAACATTAAGTATGAAGTATGAAACATGAAGTATGAAACATGAAGTATGAAGTATGAAGTATGAAGTATGAAACATGAATTATGAACTATGAAGAATGAAACATGAAGTATGAAGTATGAAGTATGAAACATGAAGTATGAAGTATGAATCATGAAACATGAAGTATGAAGTATGAAACATGAAGTATGATGTATGAAGTATGAAGTATGAATCACGAAGTATGAAGTATGAAGTATGAAACATGAAGTATGAAGTATGAAGTATGAAGTATGAAACATGATTTATGAACTATGAAGAATGAAACATGAAGTATGAAGTATGAAGTATGAAGTATGAAACATGAAGTATGAAGTATGAAGTATGAAACATGAAGTATAAAGTATGAAGTATGAAGTATGAAACATGAAGTATGAAGTATGAAGTATGAAGTATGAAACATGAATTATGAACTATGAAGAATGAAACATGAAGTATGAAGTATTAAGTATGAAGTATGAAACATGAAGTATGAAGTATGAATTATGACGTATGAAGTATGAAGTATGAATCATGAAGGATGAATTATGAAGTATGAAGTATGAAACATTAAGTATGAAGTATGAAGTATGAATCATGACGTATGAAGTATGAAGTATGAAACATGAAGTATGAAGTATGAAACATGAAGTATGATGTATGTAGTATGAAGTATGAATCACGAAGTATGAAGTATGAAGTATGAAACATGAAGTATAAAGTATGAAGTATGAAGTATGAAACATGAAGTATGAAGTATGAAGTATGAAGTATGAAACATGAATTATGAACTATGAAGAATGAAACATGAAGTATGAAGTATGAAGTATGAAGTATGAAACATGAAGTATGAAGTATGAATCATGAAGTATGAAGTATGAAGTATGAATTATGAAGTATGAAGTATGAAACATGAAGTATGAAGTATGAAGTATGAATTATGAAGTATGAAGTATGAAACATGAAGTATGAAGTATGAAGTATGATGTATATAGTATGAATCATGACGTATGAAGTATGAAACATGAAGTATGAAGTATGAATTATGAAGTATGAAGTATGAAACATGAAGTATGAAGTATGAAGTATGAATCATGACGTATGAATTCTGAAACATGAAGTATGAAGTATGAAACATTAAGTATGAAGTATGAATCATGAAGTAGGAAACATTAAGTATGAAGTATGAAACATTAAGTATGAAGTAGGAAACATGAAGTATGCAATATGAAGTATGAAGTATGAATTATGAAGTATGAAGTATGAAGTATGAAACATGAAGTATGAAGTATGAATGATGACGTATGATGTATGAATCATGAAGTATGAAGTATGAAACATAAAGTATGATGTATGAAGTATGAAGTATGAATCATGAAGTATGAAGTATGAAGTATGAAGTATGAAACATAAAGTATGAAGTATTAAGTATGAAGTATGAAACATGAAGTTTGAAGTATGAAGTATGAAACATGAATTATGAAGTATGAAGTATGAAACATGAAGTATGAAGTATGAAGTATGAAGTATGAAGTATAAATCATGAAGTATGAAGTATGAAGTATGAAGTATGAATCAAGAAGTATGAAGTATGAAGTATGAATCTTGAAGTATGAAGTACGAAAAAAAAAGTATGAAGTATGATGTATTAATTATGAAGTATGAACATGAAGTATGAAGTATAAATCATGAATTATGAATTATGAAGTATGAAGTATGAATTATGAAGTATGAAGTATGAAACATGAAGTATGAAGTATGAAGTATAAATCATGAAGTATGAGGTATGAAACATGAAGTATGAGGTATGAAACATGAAGTATGAAGTATGAAACATGAAGTATGATGTATGAAGTATGAAATATGAAGTGTGAAACATGAAGTATGAAGTATGAAGTATGAAGTATGGAGTATGAATCATGACGTATGAAGTATGAAGTATGAAACATGTAGTATGAAGTATGAAGTATGAAGTATGAAATATAAAGTATGAAGTATGAATCATGAAGTATGAAGTATGAAGTATGAAACATTAAGTATGAAGTATGAAACATGAAGTATGAAGTATGAATTATGAAGTATGAAGTATGAATTATGAAGTATGAAGTATGAATTATGAAGCATGAGGTATGAAACATGAAGTATGAAACATTAAGTATAAAGTATGAAGTATGAAGTATGAAGTATGAAGTATGAAACATTAAGTATGAAGTATGAAACATGAAGTATGAAGTATGAATTATGACGTATGAAGTATGAAGTATGAATTATGAAGTATGAAGTATGAATTATGAAGCATGAGGTATGAAACATGAAGTATGAAACATTAAGTATGAAGTATGAAGTATGAAGTATGAAGTATGAAACATTAAGTATGAAGTATGAAACATGAAGTATGAAACATGAAGTATAAAGTATGAAGTATGAAGTATGAAACATGAAGTATGAAGTATGAAGTATGAAGTATGAAACATGAATTATGAACTATGAAGTATGAAACATGAAGTATGAAGTATGAAGTATGAAGTATGAAACATGAAGTATGAAGTATGAATCATGAAGTATGAAGTATGAAGTATGAATTATGAAGTATGAAGTATGAAACATGAAGTATGAAGTATGAAGTATGAATTATGAAGTATGAAGTATGAAACATGAAGTATGAAGTATGAAGTATGATGTATATAGTATGAATCATGACGTATGAAGTATGAAACATGAAGTATGAAGTATGAATTATGAAGTATGAAGTATGAAACATGAAGTATGAAGTATGAAGTATGAATCATGACGTATGAATTCTGAAACATGAAGTATGAAGTATGAAAAATTAAGTATGAAGTATGAATCATGAAGTAGGAAACATTAAGTATGAAGTATGAAACATTAAGTATGAAGTAGGAAACATAAAGTATGCAATATGAAGTATGAAGTATGAATTATGAAGTATGAAGTATGAAGTATGAAACATGAAGTATGAAGTATGAATGATGACGTATGATGTATGAATCATGAAGTATGAAGTATGAAACATAAAGTATGATGTATGAAGTATGAAGTATGAATCATGAAGTATGAAGTATGAAGTATGAAGTATGAAACATAAAGTATGAAGTATAAAGTATGAAGTATGAAACATGAAGTTTGAAGTATGAAGTATGAAACATGAATTATGAAGTATGAAGTATGAAACATGAAGTATGAAGTATGAAGTATGAAGTATGAAGTATAAATCATGAAGTATGAAGTATGAAGTATGAAGTATGAATCAAGAAGTATGAAGTATGAAGTATGAATCTTGAAGTATGAAGTACGAAAAAAAAAGTATGAAGCATGATGTATTAATTATGAAGTATGAAGTATGAATTATAAATCATGAAGTATGAAGTATGAAGTATAAAGTATGAATCAAGAAGTATGAAGTATGAAGTATGAAGTATGAAACATGAAGTTTGAAGTATGAAGTATGAAACATGAATTATGAAGTATGAAGTATGAAACATGAAGTATGAAGTATGAAGTATGAAGTATGAAGTATAAATCATGAAGTATGAAGTATGAAGTATGAAGTATGAATCAAGAAGTATGAAGTATGAAGTATGAATCTTGAAGTATGAAGTACGAAAAAAAAAGTATGAAGTATGATGTATTAATTATGAAGTATGAACATGAAGTATGAAGTATAAATCATGAAGTATGAATTATGAAGTATGAAGTATGAATTATGAAGTATGAAGTATGAAACATGAAGTATGAAGTATGAAGTATAAATCATGAAGTATGAGGTATGAAACATGAAGTATGAGGTATGAAACATGAAGTATGAAGTATGAAACATGAAGTATGATGTATGAAGTATGAAATATGAAGTGTGAAACATGAAGTATGAAGTATGAAGTATGAAGTATGAAGTATGAATCATGACGTATGAATTATGAAGTATGAAACATGAAGTATGAAGTATGAAGTATGAAATATAAAGTATGAAGAATGAATCATGAAGTATGAAGTATGAAGTATGAAACATTAAGTATGAAGTATGAAACATGAAGTATGAAACATGAAGTATGAATTATGAAGTATGAAGTATGAAGTATGAATTATGAAGTATGAAGTATGAATTATGAAGCATGAGGTATGAAACATGAAGTATGAAACATTAAGTATAAAGTATGAAGTATGAAGTATGAAGTATGAAACATTAAGTATGAAGTATGAAACATGAAGTATGAAGTATGAATTATGACGTATGAAGTATGAAGTATGAATTATGAAGTATGAAGGATGAATTATGAAGCATGAGGTATGAAACATGAAGTATGAAACATTAAGTATGAAGTATGAAGTATGAAGTATGAAGTATGAAACATTAAGTATGAAGTATGAAACATGAAGTATGAAACATGAAGTATGAAGTATGAATTATGACGTATGAAGTATGAAGTATGAATTATGAAGTATGAATTATGAAGCATGAGGTATGAAACATGAAGTATGAAACATTAAGTATGAACTATGAAGTATGAAGTATGAAGTATGAAACATGAAGTATGAAGTATGAAGTATGAAGTATGAATTATGAAGTATGAAGTATGAAACATGAAGTATAAAGTATGAAGTATGAAGTATGAAGTATGAAGTATGAATCATGACGTATGAAGTATGAATCATGAAGTATGAAGTATGAAACATGAAGTATGAAGTATGAAAAATGAAGTGTGATGTATGAAGTCTGAAGTATGAATCATGAAGTATGAAGTATGAAATATGAAGTATGAAGTATGAAGCATGAAGTATGAAACATGAAGTATGAAGTATGAAGTATGAAGTATGAAGTATGAAGTATGAAGTATGAAACATAAAGTATGAAGTATGAAGTATGAAATATGAATTATGAAGTATGAAGTATGAAACATGAAGTATGAAGTATGAAGTATGAAACATGAAGTATGAAACATGAAGTATGAAGTATGAAGTATGAAACATGAATTATGAAGTATGAAGTATGAAACATGAAGTATGAAGTATCAAGTATGAAGTATTAAGTATGAAGTATGAAGTATGAAGTATGAAGTATGAAACATGAATTATGAAGTATGAAGTATGAAACATGAAGTATGATGTATGAAGTATGAAACATGAATTATGAAGTATGAAGTATGAAACATGAAGTATGAAGTATGAAGTATGAGACATGAAGTATGAAGTATGAAGTATGAAACAAGAATTATGAAGTATGAACTATGAACTATGAACTATGAACTATGAACTATGAAACATGAAGTATGAAGTATGAATCATGAAGTATGAAGTGTGAAGTATGAAGTATGAAACATGAAGTATGAAGTATGAATCATGAAGTATGAAGTATGAAGTATGAATTATGAAGTATGGAGTATGAAACATGAAGTATGAAGTATGAAGTATGAAGTATGAACCATGACGTATGAAGTATGAATCATGAAGTATGAAGTATGAACCATGAATTATGAAGTATGAACCATGAATTATGAAGTATGAAGTATGAATTATGAAGTATGAAGTATGAGACATGAAGTATGAAGTATGAAGTATGAAACAAGAATTATGAAGTACGAAGTATGAAGTATGAAGTATGAACTATGAACTATGAAACATGAAGTATGAAGTATGAATCATGAAGTATGAAGTATGAAGTATGAAGTATGAAGTATGAAACATGAAGTATGAAGTATGAAGTATGAAGTATGAATCATGAAGTATGAAGTATGAAGTATGAATTATGAAGTATGGAGTATGAAACATGAAGTATGAAGTATGAAGTATGAAGTATGAATCATGACGTATGAAGTATGAAACATGAAGTATGAAGTATGAAACGTGAAGTATGAAGTATGAATCATGAAGTATGAAGTATGAAGTATGAAGTATGAAGTAGGAAACATGAAGTATGCAATATGAAGTATGAAGTATGAAGTATGAAGTATGAAGTATGAAGTATGAAGTATGAAGTATGAATTATGAAGTATGAAGTATGAAACATGAAGTTTGAAGTATGAAGTATGAATCATAACGTATGAATCATGAAGTATGAAGTATGAAGTATGAAACATGAAGTTTGAAGTATGAAGTATGAAACATGAATTATGAAGTATGAAGTATGAAACATGAAGTATGAAGTATGAAGTATGAAGTATGAAGTATGAAGTATAAATCATGAAGTATGAAGTATGAAGTATGAAGTATGAAGTATGAAGTATGAAACATGAAGTATGAAGTATGAAGTATGACACATGAAGTATGAAGTATGAAGTATGAAACATGAATTATGAAGTATGAAGTAAGAAACAATAAGTATGAAGTATGAAGTATGAAGTATGAACTATGAAACATGAAGTATGAAGTATGAATCATGAAGTATGAAGTATGAAGTATGAATTATGAAGTATGAAGGATGAAACATGAAGTATGAAGTATGAAGTATGAAGTATGAATCATGAAGTATGAAGTATGAAGTATGAATTATGAAGTATGAAGTATGAAACATGAAGTATGAAGTATGAATCATGACGTATGAAGTATGAAGTATGAAACATGAAGTATGAAGTATCAAGTATGAAGTATTAAGTATGAAGTATGAAGTATGAAATATGAAGTATGAAACATGAATTATGAAGTATGAAGTAAGAAACAATAAGTATGAAGTATGAACTATGAACTATGAACTATGAAACATGAAGTATGAAGTATGAATCATGAAGTATGAAGTATGAAGTATGAATTATGAAGTATGAAGGATGAAACTTGAAGTATGAAGTATGAAACATGAAGTATGAAGTATGAAGTATGAATTATGAAGTATGAAGTATGAAACATGAAGTATGAAGTAAGAAGTATGAAGTATGAATCATGACGTATGAAGTATGAATCATGAAGTATGAAGTACGAAGTATGAATCATGAAGTATGAAGTATGAAGTATGAATTATGAAGTATGAAGTATGAATTATGAAGTATGAAGTATGAAACATGAAGTATGAAGTATGAAGTATGAAACATGAAGTATGAAGTATGAATCATGAAGTATGAAGTATGAAGTATGAAGTAGGAAACATGAAGTATGAAACAATAAGTATGAAGTATGAAGTATGAACTATGAAACTTGAAGTATGAAGTATGAATCATGAAGTATGAAGTATGAAGTATGAATTATGAAGTATGAAGTATGAAACATGAAGTATGAAGTATGAATCATGAAGTATGAAGTATGAAGTATGAATTATGAAGTATGAAGTATAAAACATGAAGTATGAAGTATGAAGTATGAATCATGACGTATGAAGTATGAATCATGAAGTATGAAGTATGAAATATGAATTATGAAGTATGATGTATGAATTATGAAGTATGAAGTATGAAAATGTAGTATGAAGTATGAAACATGAATTATGAAGTATGAAGTATGAAGTATGAATAATGAAGTATGAAGTATGAAACATGTAGTATGAAATATGAAGTATGAATCATGACGTATGAAGTATGAAACATGAAGTATGAAGTATGAAACATGAAGTATGAAGTATGAATCATGAAGTATGAAGTATGAAGTATGAAGTAGGAAACATGAAGTATGAAACAATAAGTATGAAGTATGAAGTATGAACTATGAAACTTGAAGTATGAAGTATGAATCATGAAGTATGAAGTATGAAGTATGAATTATGAAGTATGAAGTATGAAGTATGAAACATGAAGTATGAAGTATGAAGTATGAAGTATGAAACATGAATTATGAACTATAAAGTATGAAACATGAAGTATGAAGTATGAAGTATGAAGTATGAAACATGAAGTATGAAGTATGAATCATGAAGTATGAAGTATGAAGTATGAATTATGAAGTATGAAGTATGAAACATGAAGTATGAAGTATAAAGTATGAATTATGAAGTATGAAGTATGGAACATGAAGTATGAAGTATGAAGTATGATGTATGTAGTATGAATCATGACGTATGAAGTATGAAACATGAAGTATGAAGTATGAAGTATGAATTATGAAGTATGAAGTATGAAACATGAAGTATCAAGTATGAAGTATGAATCATGACGTATGAATTCTGAAACATGAAGTATGAAGTATGAAACATGAAGTATGAAGTATGAATCATGAAGTATGAAGTATGAAGTATGAAGTAGGAAACATGAAGTATGCAATATGAAGTATGAAGTATGAAGTATGAATTATGAAGTATGAAGTATGAAGTATGAAACATGAAGTATGAAGTATGAATGATGACGTATGATGTATGAATCATGAAGTATGAAGTATGAAACATAAAGTATGATGTATGAAGTATGAAGTATGAATCACGAAGTATGAAGTATGAAGTATGAATTATGAAACATGAAGTATGAAGTATAAAATATGAAGTATGAAACATGAAGTTTGAAGTATGAAGTATGAAAAATGAATTATGAAGTATGAAGTATGAAACATGAAGTATGAAGTATGAAGTATGAAGTATGAAGTATGAAGTATCAATCATGAAGTATGAAGTATGAATCAAGAAGTATGAAGTATGAAGTATGAATCTTGAAGTATGAAGTACGAAAAAAAAAGTATGAAGTATGATGTATTAATTATGAAGTATGAAGTATGAATTATAAATCATGAAGTATGAAGTATGAAGTATGAAGTATGAAGTATAAAGTATGAATCAAGAAGTATGAAGTATGAAGTATGAAGTATGAAACATGAAGTTTGAAGTATGAAGTATGAAACATGAATTATGAAGTATGAAGTATGGAACATGAAGTATGAAGTATGAAGTATGAAGTATAAATCATGAAGTATGAAGTATGAAGTATGAAGTATGAAGTATGAATCAAGAAGTATGAAGTATGAAGTATGAATCTTGAAGTATGAAGTACGAAAAAAAAAGTATGATGTATGATGTATTAATTATGAAGTATGAACATGAAGTATGAAGTATAAATCATGAAGTATGAAGTATGAAGTATGAAGTATAAAGTATGAATCAAGAAGTATAAAGTATGAAGTATGAAGTATGAAAAATGAAGTATGAAGTATGAAGTATGAAGTATGAAACATGAAGTATGAAGTATGAAGTATGAAACAAGAATTATGAAGTATGAAGTATGAAACATGAAGTATCAAGTATCAAGTATGAAGTATTAAGTATGAAGTATGAAGTATGAAGTATGAAACATGAAGTATGAAGTATGAAGTATGAAGTATGACACATGAAGTATGAAGTATGAAGTATGAAACATGAATTATGAAGTATGAAGTAAGAAACAATAAGTATGAAGTATGAAGTATGAAGTATGAACTATCAAACATGAAGTATGAAGTATGAATCATGAAGTATGAAGTATGAAGTATGAATTATGAAGTATGAAGGATGAAACATGAAGTATGAAGTATGAAGTATGAAGTATGAATCATGAAGTATGAAGTATGAAGTATGAATTATGAAGTATGAAGTATGAAACATGAAATATGAAGTATGAAGTATGAATCATGACGTATGAAGTATGAAGTATGAAACATGAAGTATGAAGTATCAAGTATGAAGTATTAAGTATGAAGTATGAAGTATGAAGTATGAAACATGAATTATGAAGTATGAAGTATGAAACATGAAGTATGAAGTATCAAGTATGATGTATTAAGTATGAAGTATGAAGTATGAAGTATGAAGTATGAGACATGAAGTATGAAGTATGAAGTATGAAGTATGGCACATGAAGTATGAAGTATGAAGTATGAAACATGAATTATGAAGTATGAAGTAAGGAACAATAAGCATGAAGTATGAAGTATGAAGTATGAACTATGAAACATGAAGTATAAAGTATGAATCATAAAGTATGAAGTATGAAGTATGAATTATGAAGTATGAAGTATGAAAAATGAAGTATGAAGTATGAAGTATGAAGTATGAAACATGAAGTATGAAGTATAAAATATGAAGTATGAAACATGAAGTTTGAAGTATGAAGTATGAAAAATGAATTATGAAGTATGAAGTATGAAACATGAAGTATGAAGTATGAAGTATGAAGTATGAAGTATGAAGTATCAATCATGAAGTATGAAGTATGAAGTATGAAGTATGAATCAAGAAGTATGAAGTATGAAGTATGAATCTTGAAGTATGAAGTACGAAAAAAAAAGTATGAAGTATGATGTATTAATTATGAAGTATGAAGTATGAATTATAAATCATGAAGTATGAAGTATGAAGTATGAAGTATGAAGTATAAAGTATGAATCAAGAAGTATGAAGTATGAAGTATGAAGTATGAAACATGAAGTTTGAAGTATGAAGTATGAAACATGAATTATGAAGTATGAAGTATGGAACATGAAGTATGAAGTATGAAGTATGAAGTATAAATCATGAAGTATGAAGTATGAAGTATGAAGTATGAAGTATGAATCAAGAAGTATGAAGTATGAAGTATGAATCTTGAAGTATGAAGTACGAAAAAAAAAGTATGATGTATGATGTATTAATTATGAAGTATGAACATGAAGTATGAAGTATAAATCATGAAGTATGAAGTATGAAGTATGAAGTATAAAGTATGAATCAAGAAATATAAAGTATGAAGTATGAAGTATGAAAAATGAAGTATGAAGTATGAAGTATGAAGTATGAAACATGAAGTATGAAGTATGAAGTATGAAACAAGAATTATGAAGTATGAAGTATGAAACATGAAGTATCAAGTATCAAGTATGAAGTATTAAGTATGAAGTATGAAGTATGAAGTATGAAACATGAAGTATGAAGTATGAAGTATGAAGTATGACACATGAAGTATGAAGTATGAAGTATGAAACATGAATTATGAAGTATGAAGTAAGAAACAATAAGTATGAAGTATGAAGTATGAAGTATGAACTATCAAACATGAAGTATGAAGTATGAATCATGAAGTATGAAGTATGAAGTATGAATTATGAAGTATGAAGGATGAAACATGAAGTATGAAGTATGAAGTATGAAGTATGAATCATGAAGTATGAAGTATGAAGTATGAATTATGAAGTATGAAGTATGAAACATGAAATATGAAGTATGAAGTACGAATCATGACGTATGAAGTATGAAGTATGAAACATGAAGTATGAAGTATCAAGTATGAAGTATTAAGTATGAAGTATGAAGTATGAAGTATGAAACATGAATTATGAAGTATGAAGTATGAAACATGAAGTATGAAGTATCAAGTATGATGTATTAAGTATGAAGTATGAAGTATGAAGTATGAAGTATGAGACATGAAGTATGAAGTATGAAGTATGAAGTATGGCACATGAAGTATGAAGTATGAAGTATGAAACATGAATTATGAAGTATGAAGTAAGGAACAATAAGCATGAAGTATGAAGTATGAAGTATGAACTATGAAACATGAAGTATAAAGTATGAATCATAAAGTATGAAGTATGAAGTATGAATTATGAAGTATGAAGTATGAAAAATGAAGTATGAAGTATGAAGTATGAAGTATGAAACATGAAGTATGAAGTATGAAGTATGAAACAAGAATTATGAAGTATGAAGTATGAAACATGAAGTATGAAGTATCAAGTATGAAGTATTAAGTATGAAGTATGAAGTATGAAGTATGAAGTATGAAACATGAAGTATGAAGTATGAAGTATGAAGTATGACACATGAAGTATGAAGTATGGAGTATGAAACATGAATTATGAAGTATGAAGTAAGAAACAATAAGTATGAAGTATGAAGTATGAAGTATGCACTATGAAACATGAAGTATGAAGTATGAATTATGAAGTATGAATCATGAAGTATGAAGTATTAAGTATGAAGTATGAACTATGAAACATGAAGTATGAAGTATGAATCATGAAGTATGAAGTATGAAGTATGATGTATGAAGTATGAAGTATGAAACATGAAGTATGAAGTATAAAATATGAAGTATGAAACATGAAGTTTGAAGTATGAAGTATGAAAAATGAATTATGAAGTATGAAGTATGAAATATGAAGTATGAAGTATGAATCATGACGTATGAAGTATGAAGTATGAAACATGAAGTATGAAGTATCAAGTATGAAGTATTAAGTATGAAGTATGAAGTATGAAGTATGAAACATGAATTATGAAGTATGAAGTATGAAACATGAAGTATGAAGTATCAAGTATGATGTATTAAGTATGAAGTATGAAGTATGAAGTATGAAGTATGAAACATGAATTATGAAGTATGAAGTATGAATTATGAAGTATGAAGTATGAAACATGAAGTATGAAGTATGAAGTATGAATCATGACGTATGAAGTATGAAGTATGAAACATGAAGTATGAAGTATCAAGTATGAAGTATTAAGTATGAAGTATGAAGTATGAAGTATGAAACATGAATTATGAAGTATGAAGTATGAAACATGAAGTATGAAGTATCAAGTATGATGTATTAAGTATGAAGTATGAAGTATGAAGTATGAAGTATGAGACATGAAGTATGAAGTATGAAGTATGAAGTATGACACATGAAATATGAAGTATGAAGTATGAAACATGAATTATGAAGTATGAAGTAAGAAACAATAAGCATGAAGTATGAAGTATGAACTATGAACTATGAAACATGAAGTATAAAGTATGAATCATAAAGTATGAAGTATGAAGTATGAATTATGAAGTATGAAGTATGAAAAATGAAGTATGAAGGATGAAGTATGAAGTATGAAACATGAAATATGAAGTATGAAGTATGAAACAAGAATTATGAAGTATGAAGTATGAAACATGAAGTATCAAGTATCAAGTATGAAGTATTAAGTATGAAGTATGAAGTATGAAGTATGAAGTATGAAACATGAAGTATGAAGTATGAAGTATGAAGTATGACACATGAAGTATGAAGTATGGAGTATGAAACATGAATTATGAAGTATGAAGTACGAAACAATAAGTATGAAGTATGATGTATGAAGTATGAACTATGAAACATGAAGTATGAAGTATGAATCATGAAGTATGAAGTATGAAGTATGTATTATGAAGTATGAAGTATGAAACATGAAGTATGAAGTATGAAGTATGAAGTATGAAGTATGAATCATGAAGTATGAAGTATGAAGTATGAATTATGAAGTATGAAGTATGAAACATGAAGTATGAAGTATGAAGTATGAATCATGACGTATGAAGTATGAAGTATGAAACATGAAGTATGAAGTATCAAGTATGGAGTATTAAGTATGAAGTATGAAGTATGAAGTATGAAGTATGAAACATGAATTATGAAGTATGAAGTATGAAACATGAAGTATGAAGTATGAAGTATGATGTATGAAGTATGAAGTATGAAACATGAAGTATGAAGTATGAAGTATGAAGTATGAAACATGAAGTATGAAGTATGAAGTATGAAGTATGACACATGAAGTAGGAAGTATGAAGTATGAAACATGAATTATGAAGTATGAAGTAAGAAACAATAAGTATGAAGTATGAAGTATAAACTATGAACTATGAAACATGAAGTACGAAGTATAAATCATGAAGTATGAAGTATGAAGTATGAATTATGAAGTATGAAGTATGAAACATGAAGTATGAAGTATGATGTATGAAGTATGAAATATGAAGTATGAAGTATGAAGTATGAAACAAGAATTATGAAGTATGAAGTATGAAACATGAAGTATGAAGTATCAAGTACGAAGTATTAAGTATGAAGTATGAAGTATGAAGTATGAAGTATGAAGTATGACACATGAAGTATGAAGTATGAAGTATGAAACATGAATTATGAAGTATGAAGTAAGAAACAATAAGTATGAAGTATGAAGTATGAAGTATGAACTATGAAACATGAAGCATGAAGTATGAATCATGAAGTATGAAGTATGAAGTATGAATTATGAAGTATGAAGTATGAAACATGAAGTATGAAGTATGAAGTATGAATCATGAAGTATGAAGTATGAAGTATGAATTATGTAGTATGAAGTATGAAACATGAATTATGAAGTATCAAGTATGAAACATGAAGTATCAAGTATCAAGTATGAATTATTAAGTATGAAGTATGAACTATGAAACATGAAGTATGAAGTATGAATCATGAAGTATCAAGTGTCAAGTATGAATTATGAAGTATGAAGTATGAAACATGATGTATGAAGTATGAAGTATGAAACATGAATTATGAAGTATGAAGTATGAAACATGAAGTATGAAGTATGAAGTATGAAGTATGACACATGAAGTATGAAGTATGAATTATGAAACATGAATTATGAAGTATGAAGTAAGAAACAATAAGTATGAAGTATGAAGTATGAACTATGAAACATGAAGCATAAAGTATGAATCATGAAGTATGAAGTATGAAGTATGAATTATGAAGTATGAAGTATGAAACATGAAGTATGAAGTAAGAAGTATGAATCATGAAGTATGAAGTATGAAGTATGAATTATGTAGTATGAAGTATGAAACATGAATTATGAAGTATGAAGTATGAAACATGAAGTATCAAGTATCAAGTATGAATTATTAAGTATGAAGTATGAATTATGAAACATGAAGTATGAAACCTGAATTATGAACTATGAAGTATGAGACATGAAGTATGAAGTATGAAGTATGAAGTATGAAACATGAAGTATGAAGTATGAATCATGAAGTATGATGTATGAAGTATGAATTATGAAGTATGAAGTATGAAACACGAAGTATGAAGTATGAAGTATGAAGTATGAATCATGAAGTATGAAGTATGAAGTATGAATTATGAAGTATGAAGTATGAAACATGAAGTATGAAGTATGAAGTATGAAGTATGTAGTATGAATCATGACGTATGAAGTATGAAGTATGAAGTATGAAGTATGAAACATGAAGTATGAAGTATGAAGTATGAATCATGACGTATGAAGTCTGAAACATGAAGTATGAAGTATGAAACATGAAGTATGAAGTATGAATCATGAAGTATGAAGTATTAAGTATGAAGTAGGAAACATGAAGTATGCAATATGAAGTATGAAGTATGAAGTATGAATTATGAAGTATGAAGTATGAAGTATGAAACATGAAGTATGAAGTATGAAGTATGAATGATGACGTATTATGTATGAATCATGAAGTATGAAGTATGAAACATGAAGTATGATGTATGAAGTATGAAGTATGAATCATGAAGTATGAAGTATGAAGTATGAAGTATTAAACATGAAGTATGAAGTATAAAGTATGAAGTATGAAACATGAAGTATGAAGTATGAAGTATGAAGTATGAAGTATGAAACATGAAGTATGAAGTATAAATCATGAAGTATGAAGTATGAAACATGAAGTATGAAGTATGAAGTATGAAACAAGAATTATGAAGTATGAAGTATGAAACATGAAGTATCAAGTATCAAGTATGATGTATTAAGTATGAAGTATGAAGTATGAAGTATGAAACATGAAGTATGAAGTATGAAGTATGAAGTATGACACATGAAGTATGAAGTATGAAGTATGAAACATGAAGTATGAAGTATGAATCATGAAGTATGAAGTATGAAGTATGAATTATGAAGTATGAAGTATGAAACATGAAGTATGAAGTATGAAGTATGAAGTATGAATCATGAAGTATGAAGTATGAAGTATGAATTATGAAGTATGAAGTATGAAACATGAAGTATGAAGTATGAAGTATGAATCATGACGTATGAAGTATGAATCATGAAGTATGAAGTATGAAACATGAATTATGAAGTATGAAGTATGAAGTATGAAACATGTAGTATGAAGTATGAAGTATGAATCATGACGTATGAAGTATGAAACATGAAGTATGAAGTATGAAACATGAAGTATGAAGTATGAATCATGAAGTATGAAGTATGAAGTATGAAGTAGGAAACATGAAATATGCAATATGAAGTATGATGTATGAAGTATGAAGTATGAAGTATGAATTATGAAGTATGAAGTATGAAACATGAAGTTTGAAGTATGAAGTATGAATCATAACGTATGAAGTATGAATCATGAAGTATGAAGTATGAAACATGAAGTATGAAGTTTGAAACATGAAGTATGATGTATGAAGTATGAAGTATGAATCATGAAGTATGAAGTATGAAGTATGAAGTAGGAAACATGAAATATGCAATATGAAGTATGATGTATGAAGTATGAAGTATAAAGCATGAAGTATGAAGCATGTAGTATGAAGTATGAAGTATGAAACATAAAGTATAAAGTATGAATCATGAAGTATGAAGTTTGAATTATGATGTATGAAGTATGAAACATGAAGTATGAAGTATGAAGTATGAATCATGACGTATGAAGTATGAAGTATGAAACATGAAGTATGAAGTATGAAACATGAAGTATGATGTATGAGGTATGAAGTATGAATCACGAAGTATGAAGTATGAAGTATGAAGTATGAAACATGAAGTATGAAGTATGAAGTATGAAGTCTGAAACCTGAATTATGAACTATGAAGTATGAGACATGAAGTATGAAGTATGAAGTATGAAGTATGAAACATGAAGTATGAAGTATGAATCATGAAGTATGATGTATGAAGTATGAATTATGAAGTATGAAGTATGAAACATGAAGTATGAAGTATGAAGTATGAAGTATGAAGTATGAATCATGAAGTATGAAGTATGAAGTATGAATTATGAAGTATGAAGTACGAAACATGAAGTATGAAGTATGAAGTATGAAGTATGTAGTATGAATCATGACGTATGAAGTATGAAGTATGAAACATGAAGTATGAAGTATGAAGTGTGAATCATGACGTATGAAGTCTGAAACATGAAGTATGAAGTATGAAACATGAAGTATGATGTATGAATCATGAAGTATGAAGTATTAAGTATGAAGTAGGAAACATGAAGTATGCAATATGAAGTATGAAGTATGAAGTATGAATTATGAAGTATGAAGTATGAAGTATGAAACATGAAGTATAAAGTATGAAGTATGAATGATGACGTATGATGTATGAATCATGAAGTATGAAGTATGAAACATGAAGTATGATGTATGAAGTATGAAGTATGAATCATGAAGTATGAAGTATGAAGTATGAAATATTAAACATGAAGTATGAAGTATAAAGTATGAAGTATGAAACATGAAGTATGAAGTATGAAGTATGAAGTATGAAACATGAAGTATGAAGTATAAATCATGAAGTATGAAGTATGAAGTATGAAGTATGAAGTATGAAGTATGAAGTATGAAGTATGAAGTATGAAACATGAAGTATGAAGTATGAAACATGAAGTATGAAGTATGAAGTATGAAACAAGAATTATGAAGTATGAAGTATGAAACATGAAGTATCAAGTATCAAGTATGAATCATGAAGTATTAAGTATGAAGTATGAATTATGAAGTATGAAGTATGAAACATGAAGTATGAAGTATGAAGTATGAATCATGACGTATGAAGTATGAATCATGAAGTATGAAGTATGAAACATGAATTATGAAGTATGAAGTATGAATAATGAAGTATGAAGTATGAAACATGTAGTATGAAGTATGAAGTATGAATCATGACGTATGAAGTATGAAACATGAAGTATGAAACATGAAGTATGAAGTATGAATCATGAAGTATGAAGTATGAAGTATGAAGTAGGAAACATGAAGTATGAAACAATAAGTATGAAGTATGAAGTATGAACTATGAAACTTGAAGTATGAAGTATGAATCATGAAGTATGAAGTATGAAGTATGAAGTATGAAGTATGAAACATGAAGTATGAAGTATGAAACATGAAGTATGAAGTTTGAAGTATGAAACAAGAATTATGAAGTATGAAGTATGAAACATGAAGTATCAAGTATCAAGTATGAATCATGAAGTATGAAGTATGAAGTATGAATTATGAAGTATGAAGTATGAAATATGAATTATGAAGTATGAAGTATGAATCATGACGTATGAAGTATGAATCATGAAGTATGAAGTATGAAACATGAATTATGAAGTATGAAGTATGAATAATGAAGTATGAAGTATGAAACATGTAGTATGAAGTATGAAGTATGAATCATGACGTATGAAGTATGAAACATGAAGTATGAAGTATGAAACATGAAGTATGAAGTATGAATCATGAAGTATGAAGTATGAAGTATGAAGTAGGAGACATGAAGTATGCAATATGAAGTATGATGTATGAAGTATGAAGTATGAAGTATGAATTATGAAGTATGAAGTATGAAACATGAAGTTTGAAGTATGAAGTATGAATCATAACGTATGAAGTATGAATCATGAAGTATGAAGTATGAAACATGAAGTATGAAGTTTGAAACATGAAGTATGATGTATGAAGTATGAAGTATGAATCATGAAGTATGAAGTATGAAACATGAAGTATGAAGTATAAAGCATGAAGTATGAAGCATGTAGTATGAAGTATGAAGTATGAAACATAAAGTATAAAGTATGAATCATGAAGTATGAAGTTTGAATTATGATGTATGAAGTATGAAACATGAAGTATGAAGTATGAAGTATGAATCACGACGTATGAAGTATGAAGTATGAAACATGAAGTATGAAGTATGAAACATGAAGTATGATGTATGAGGTATGAAGTATGAATCACGAAGTATGAAGTATGAAGTATGAAGTATGAAACATGAAGTATGAAGTATGAAGTATGAAACCTGAATTATGAACTATGAAGTATGAGACATGAAGTATGAAGTATGAAGTATGAAGTATGAAACATGAAGTATGAAGTATGAATCATGAAGTATGATGTATGAAGTATGAATTATGAAGTATGAAGTATGAAACATGAAGTATGAAGTATGAAGTATGAAGTATGAATCATGAAGTATGAAGTATGAAGTATGAATTATGAAGTATGAAGTATGAAACATGAAGTATGAAGTATGAAGTATGAAGTATGTAGTATGAATCATGACGTATGAAGTATGAAGTATGAAGTATGAAGTATGAAACATGAAGTATGAAGTATGAATCATGACGTATGAAGTCTGAAACATGAAGTATGAAGTATGAAACATGAAGTATGAAGTATGAATCATGAAGTATGAAGTATTAAGTATGAAGTAGGAAACATGAAGTATGCAATATGAAGTATGAAGTATGAAGTATGAATTATGAAGTATGAAGTATGAAGTATGAAATATGAAGTATGAAGTATGAAGTATGAATGATGACGTATTATGTATGAATCATGAAGTATGAAGTATGAAACATGAAGTATGATGTATGAAGTATGAAGTATGAATCATGAAGTATGAAGTATGAAGTATGAAGTATTAAACATGAAGTATGAAGTATAAAGTATGAAGTATGAAACATGAAGTATGAAGTATGAAGTATGAAGTATGAAGTATGAAACATGAAGTATGAAGTATAAATCATGAAGTATGAAGTATGAAGTATGAAGTATGAAACATGAAGTATGAAGTATGAAACATGAAGTATGAAGTATGAAGTATGAAACAAGAATTATGAAGTATGAAGTATGAAACATGAAGTATCAAGTATCAAGTATGATGTATTAAGTATGAAGTATGAAGTATGAAGTATGAAACATGAAGTATGAAGTATGAAGTATGAAGTATGACACATGAAGTATGAAGTATGAAGTATGAAACATGAATTATGAAGTATGAAGTAAGAAACAATAAGTATGAAGTATGAAGTATGAACTATGAACTATGAAACATGAAGTATGAAGTATGAAGTATGAAGTATGAATTATGAAGTATGAAGTATGAAACATGAAGTATGAAGTATGAAACATGAAGTATGAAGTATGAAGTATGAAGTATGATTCATGACGTATGAAGTATGAATCATGAAGTATAAAGTATGAAACATGAATTATGAAGTATGAAGTATGAAGTAGGAAACATGAAGTATGCAATAAGAAGTATGATGTATGAAGTATGAAATATGAAGTATGAATTATGAAGTATGAAGTATGAAACATCAAGTTTGAAGTATGAAGTATGAATCATAACGTACGAAGTATGAATCATGAAGTATGAAGTATGACACATGAAGTATGAAGTATGAAACATGAATTATGAAGTTTGAAGTATGAATTATGAAGTATGAAGTATGAAACATGTAGTATGAAGTATAAAGTATGAATCATGACGTATGAAGTATGAAACATGAAGTATGAAGTATGAAACATGAATTATGAACTATGAAGTAAGAAACAATAAGTATGAAGTATGAAGTATGAAGTATGAACTATGAAACATGAAGTATGAAGTATGAATCATGAAGTATGAAGTATGAAGTATGAAGTATGAATTATGAAGTATGAAGTATGAAACATGAAGTATGAAGTATGAAGTATGAAGTATGAGTCATGACGTATGAAGTATGAATCATGAAGTATGAAGTATGAAACATGAATTATGAAGTATGAAGTATGAATTATGAAGTATGAAGTATGAAACATGTAGTATGAGGTATAAAGTATGAATCATGACGTATGAAGTATGAAACATGAAGTATGAAGTATGAAACATGAAGTATGAAGTATGAATCATGAAGTATGAAGTATGAAGTATGAAGTAGGAAACATGAAGTATGCAATAAGAAGTATGATGTATGAAGTATGAAGTATGAAGTATGAATTATGAAGTATGAAGTATGAAACATCAAGTTTGAAGTATGAAGTATGAATCATAACGTATGAAGTATGAATCATTAAGTATGAAGTATGAAACATGAAGTATGAAGTTTGAAACATGAAGTATGATGTATGAAGTATGAAGTATGAATCATGAAGTATGAAGTATGAAGTATGAAGTATGAAACATGAAGTATGAAGTATAAAGTATGAAGTATGAAGCATGAAGTATGAAGCATGAAGTATGAAGTATGAAGTATGAAACATAAAGTATGAAGTATGAATCATGAAGTATGAAGTTTGAATTATGAAGTATGAAGTATGAAGTATGAATCATGACGTATGAAGTATGAAGTATGAAACATGAAGTATGAAGTATGAAACATGAAGTTTGATGTATGAAGTATGAAGTATGAATCACGAAGTATGAAGTATGAAGTATGAAGTATGAAACATGATGTATGAAGTATGAAGTATGAAACATGAATTATGAACTATGAAGTATGAAACATGAAGTATGAAGTATGAAGTATGAAGTATGAAACATGAAGTATGAAGTATGAATCATGAAGTATGAAGTATGAAGTATGAATTATGAAGTATGAAGTATGAAGTATGAAGTATGAAACATGAAGTATGAAGTATGAAGTATGAAGTATGACACATGAAGTATGAAGTATGAAGTATGAAACATGAATTATGAAGTATGAAGTAAGAAACAATAAGTATGAAGTATGAAGTATGAAGTATGAACTATGAAACATGAAGTATGAAGTATGAATCATGAAGTATGAAGTATGAAGTATGAATTATGAAGTATGAAGTATGAAACATGAAGTATGAAGTATGAAACATGAAGTATGAAGTATGAAGTATGAAGTATGATTCATGACGTATGAAGTATGAATCATGAAGTATAAAGTATGAAACATGAATTATGAAGTATGAAGTATGAAGTAGGAAACATGAAGTATGCAATAAGAAGTATGATGTATGAAGTATGAAATATGAAGTATGAATTATGAAGTATGAAGTATGAAACATCAAGTTTGAAGTATGAAGTATGAATCATAACGTACGAAGTATGAATCATGAAGTATGAAGTATGACACATGAAGTATGAAGTATGAAACATGAATTATGAAGTTTGAAGTATGAATTATGAAGTATGAAGTATGAAACATGTAGTATGAAGTATAAAGTATGAATCATGACGTATGAAGTATGAAACATGAAGTATGAAGTATGAAACATGAATTATGAACTATGAAGTAAGAAACAATAAGTATGAAGTATGAAGTGTGAAGTATGAACTATGAAACATGAAGTATGAAGTATGAATCATGAAGTATGAAGTATGAAGTATGAAGTATGAATTATGAAGTATGAAGTATGAAACATGAAGTATGAAGTATGAAGTATGAAGTATGAGTCATGACGTATGAAGTATGAATCATGAAGTATGAAGTATGAAACATGAATTATGAAGTATGAAGTATGAATTATGAAGTATGAAGTATGAAACATGTAGTATGAAGTATAAAGTATGAATCATGACGTATGAAGTATGAAACATGAAGTATGAAGTATGAAACATGAAGTATGAAGTATGAATCATGAAGTATGAAGTATGAAGTATGAAGTAGGAAACATGAAGTATGCAATAAGAAGTATGATGTATGAAGTATGAAGTATGAAGTATGAATTATGAAGTATGAAGTATGAAACATCAAGTTTGAAGTATGAAGTATGAATCATAACGTATGAAGTATGAATCATGAAGTATGAAGTATGAAACATGAAGTATGAAGTTTGAAACATGAAGTATGATGTATGAAGTATGAAGTATGAATCATGAAGTATGAAGTATGAAGTATGAAGTATGAAACATGAAGTATGAAGTATAAAGTATGAAGTATGAAGCATGAAGTATGAAGCATGAAGTATGAAGTATGAAGTATGAAACATAAAGTATGAAGTATGAATCATGAAGTATGAAGTTTGAATTATGAAGTATGAAGTATGAAGTATGAATCATGACGTATGAAGTATGAAGTATGAAACATGAAGTATGAAGTATGAAACATGAAGTTTGATGTATGAAGTATGAAGTATGAATCACGAAGTATGAAGTATGAAGTATGAAGTATGAAACATGAAGTATGAAGTATGAAGTATGAAACATGAATTATGAACTATGAAGTATGAAACATGAAGTATGAAGTATGAAGTATGAAACATGAAGTATGAAGTATGAATCATGAAGTATGAAGTATGAAGTATGAATTATGAAGTATGAAGTATGAAGTATGAAGTATGAAACATGAAGTATGAAGTATGAAGTATGAAGTATGACACATGAAGTATGAAGTATGAAGTATGAAACATGAATTATGAAGTATGAAGTAAGAAACAATAAGTATGAAGTATGAAGTATGAAGTATGAACTATGAAACATGAAGTATGAAGTATGAATCATGAAGTATAAAGTATGAAGTATGAATTATGAAGTATGAAGTATGAAGTATGAAACATAAAGTATGAAGTATGAATCATGAAGTATGAAGTTTGAATTATGAAGTATGAAGTATGAAGTATGAATCATGACGTATGAAGTATGAAATATGAAACATGAAGTATGAAGTATGAAACATGAAGTTTGATGTATGAAGTATGAAGTATGAATCACGAAGTATGAAGTATGAAGTATGAAGTATGAAACATGAAGTATGAAGTATGAAGTATGAAACATGAATTATGAACTATGAAGTATGAAACATGAAGTATGAAGTATGAAGTATGAAGTATGAAACATGAAGTATGAAGTATGAATCATGAAGTATGAAGTATGAAGTATGAATTATGAAGTATGAAGTATGAAGTATGAAGTATGAAACATGAAGTATGAAGTATGAAGTATGAAGTATGACACATGAAGTATGAAGTATGAAGTATGAAACATGAATTATGAAGTATGAAGTAAGAAACAATAAGTATGAAGTATGAAGTATGAAGTATGAACTATGAAACATGAAGTATGAAGTATGAATCATGAAGTATGAAGTATGAAGTATGAATTATGAAGTATGAAGTATGAAACATGAAGTATGAAGTATGAAACATGAAGTATGAAGTATGAAGTATGAAGTATGATTCATGACGTATGAAGTATGAATCATGAAGTATAAAGTATGAAACATGAATTATGAAGTATGAAGTATGAAGTAGGAAACATGAAGTATGCAATAAGAAGTATGATGTATGAAGTATGAAATATGAAGTATGAATTATGAAGTATGAAGTATGAAACATCAAGTTTGAAGTATGAAGTATGAATCATAACGTACGAAGTATGAATCATGAAGTATGAAGTATGACACATGAAGTATGAAGTATGAAACATGAATTATGAAGTTTGAAGTATGAATTATGAAGTATGAAGTATGAAACATGTAGTATGAAGTATAAAGTATGAATCATGACGTATGAAGTATGAAACATGAAGTATGAAGTATGAAACATGAATTATGAACTATGAAGTAAGAAACAATAAGTATGAAGTATGAAGTATGAAGTATGAACTATGAAACATGAAGTATGAAGTATGAATCATGAAGTATGAAGTATGAAGTATGAAGTATGAATTATGAAGTATGAAGTATGAAACATGAAGTATGAAGTATGAAGTATGAAGTATGAGTCATGACGTATGAAGTATGAATCATGAAGTATGAAGTATGAAACATGAATTATGAAGTATGAAGTATGAAGTATGAAACATGTAGTATGAGGTATAAAGTATGAATCATGACGTATGAAGTATGAAACATGAAGTATGAAGTATGAAACATGAAGTATGAAGTATGAATCATGAAGTATGAAGTATGAAGTATGAAGTAGGAAACATGAAGTATGCAATAAGAAGTATGATGTATGAAGTATGAAGTATGAAGTATGAATTATGAAGTATGAAGTATGAAACATCAAGTTTGAAGTATGAAGTATGAATCATAACGTATGAAGTATGAATCATGAAGTATGAAGTATGAAACATGAAGTATGAAGTTTGAAACATGAAGTATGATGTATGAAGTATGAAGTATGAATCATGAAGTATGAAGTATGAAGTATGAAGTATGAAACATGAAGTATGAAGTATAAAGTATGAAGTATGAAGCATGAAGTATGAAGCATGAAGTATGAAGTATGAAGTATGAAACATAAAGTATGAAGTATGAATCATGAAGTATGAAGTTTGAATTATGAAGTATGAAGTATGAAGTATGAATCATGACGTATGAAGTATGAAGTATGAAACATGAAGTATGAAGTATGAAACATGAAGTTTGATGTATGAAGTATGAAGTATGAATCATGAAGTATGAAGTATGAAGTATGAAGTATGAAACATGAAGTATGAAGTATGAAGTATGAAACATGAATTATGAACTATGAAGTATGAAACATGAAGTATGAAGTATGAAGTATGAAGTATGAAACATGAAGTATGAAGTATGAATCATGAAGTATGAAGTATGAAGTATGAATTATGAAGTATGAAGTATGAAGTATGAAGTATGAAACATGAAGTATGAAGTATGAAGTATGAAGTATGACACATGAAGTATGAAGTATGAAGTATGAAACATGAATTATGAAGTATGAAGTAAGAAACAATAAGTATGAAGTATGAAGTATGAAGTATGAACTATGAAACATGAAGTATGAAGTATGAATCATGAAGTATGAAGTATGAAGTATGAATTATGAAGTATGAAGTATGAAACATGAAGTATGAAGTATGAAACATGAAGTATGAAGTATGAAGTATGAAGTATGATTCATGACGTATGAAGTATGAATCATGAAGTATAAAGTATGAAACATGAATTATGAAGTATGAAGTATGAAGTAGGAAACATGAAGTATGCAATAAGAAGTATGATGTATGAAGTATGAAATATGAAGTATGAATTATGAAGTATGAAGTATGAAACATCAAGTTTGAAGTATGAAGTATGAATCATAACGTACGAAGTATGAATCATGAAGTATGAAGTATGACACATGAAGTATGAAGTATGAAACATGAATTATGAAGTTTGAAGTATGAATTATGAAGTATGAAGTATGAAACATGTAGTATGAAGTATAAAGTATGAATCATGACGTATGAAGTATGAAACATGAAGTATGAAGTATGAAACATGAATTATGAACTATGAAGTAAGAAACAATAAGTATGAAGTATGAAGTATGAAGTATGAACTATGAAACATGAAGTATGAAGTATGAATCATGAAGTATGAAGTATGAAGTATGAAGTATGAATTATGAAGTATGAAGTATGAAACATGAAGTATGAAGTATGAAGTATGAAGTATGAGTCATGACGTATGAAGTATGAATCATGAAGTATGAAGTATGAAACATGAATTATGAAGTATGAAGTATGAATTATGAAGTATGAAGTATGAAACATGTAGTATGAAGTATAAAGTATGAATCATGACGTATGAAGTATGAAACATGAAGTATGAAGTATGAAACATGAAGTATGAAGTATGAATCATGAAGTATGAAGTATGAAGTATGAAGTAGGAAACATGAAGTATGCAATAAGAAGTATGATGTATGAAGTATGAAGTATGAAGTATGAATTATGAAGTATGAAGTATGAAACATCAAGTTTGAAGTATGAAGTATGAATCATAACGTATGAAGTATGAATCATGAAGTATGAAGTATGAAACATGAAGTATGAAGTTTGAAACATGAAGTATGATGTATGAAGTATGAAGTATGAATCATGAAGTATGAAGTATGAAGTATGAAGTATGAAACATGAAGTATGAAGTATAAAGTATGAAGTATGAAGCATGAAGTATGAAGCATGAAGTATGAAGTATGAAGTATGAAACATAAAGTATGAAGTATGAATCATGAAGTATGAAGTTTGAATTATGAAGTATGAAGTATGAAGTATGAATCATGACGTATGAAGTATGAAGTATGAAACATGAAGTATGAAGTATGAAACATGAAGTTTGATGTATGAAGTATGAAGTATGAATCACGAAGTATGAAGTATGAAGTATGAAGTATGAAACATGAAGTATGAAGTATGAAGTATGAAACATGAATTATGAACTATGAAGTATGAAACATGAAGTATGAAGTATGAAGTATGAAGTATGAAACATGAAGTATGAAGTATGAATCATGAAGTATGAAGTATGAAGTATGAATTATGAAGTATGAAGTATGAAGTATGAAGTATGAAATATGAATCATGAAGTATGAAGTATGAAGTATGAATTATGAAGTATGAAGTATGAAACATGACGTATGAAGTATGAAGTATGAATCATGACGTATGAAGTACGAATCATGAAGTATGAAGTATGAAACATGAATTATGAAGTATGAAGTATGAATTATGAAGTATGAAGTATGAAACATGTAGTATGAAGCATGAAGTATGAATCATGACGTATGAAGTATGAAACATGAAGTATGAAGTATGAAACTTGAAGTATGAAGTATGAATCATGAAGTATGAAGTATGAAGTATGAAGTAGGAAACATGAAGTATGCAATATGAAGTATGATGTATGAAGTATG